>CM039616.1:1815961-1864007 GCA_022457205.1 Saccharum spontaneum | reverse complement strand
CCAAAGGGGAGAGAATGAGCATCCGAGTTGTAGTCGGACTGTATATCTCTAAGAGATCTATCTAAAGCTTCGAAAGCTCTTCTGTTTGCCATGAGGGCCTCATCCCAGATTATCAATGATGTTGCTACAATTAGCTCAGCTAACATGGTACCTTTACTTATATTACAAATGGTGGAGTCATCTAGGTCACATGGTATGCCAAATCTGGAATGTGCTGTTCGTCCACCGGGCATTAGCAGTGATGCTACACCAGAGGAGGCAACATTCAACACAATTTTTCGCTGGGAATGAAGGTGCTTGCATATGCAATTCCAAAGATAAGTTTTTCCAGTGCCTCCATGTCCATAAACAAAAAAGAAGCCCGGTTTATGTTGGAGCACCGTTTGAACTATAGTGTCGAAAGCCTTTAATTGATCGGAGTTTAATGAACCTACTATGTCATTTTCATTGTAATTTGGGTCCTGTGGATAGGATAGTTCTTCTAGTATCAGTCTGTTGTATGGTACGGAGAAATCATGAGTACTTTTTTGAGGAAGCCTAAATTCATTGATACTGCGACCATTGTTGCAGAAGAGTGCTGCTAATTCATCCAATATACTGTCTCTTATGTCAGTATCTGTCATATGATAATCCTTGTTGTGGACTATATCTCTGAC
The DNA here is from genome assembly GCA_022457205.1 of Saccharum spontaneum. Classification (NCBI taxonomy): domain Eukaryota; kingdom Viridiplantae; phylum Streptophyta; class Magnoliopsida; order Poales; family Poaceae; genus Saccharum; species Saccharum spontaneum. Next base: position 1,863,351 of record CM039616.1, on the reverse strand, counting down.
CTGGTATTGTATATCATCAGCTAATAATCTCCAAACTCTCTCGAAGAATGCATATTCGTCACCAACCTGACAAAAAAGCACCATGGTTACAAAAAGTTTCCTGAGATGTGCTGATGTGGCCCAGGCAGCGGCTTCATCAAATGCTTCATACCATTCTTGATCATCACCAATTAGACATCGAGATCTGCAAGCTTCTTTGAATGTGGAATGTTGTTTACCATTATGGTACCGCAAGTCTTCAAAACTGACAGCCCCTTTAACTGACAATAACAACATTCTAAGATAATACCTTTCTCCAGCTGAAGGGTGGACATAGTGTAAACGACCTATTTTTTTACCAGAACCTTTGTGTGGTTTCCATGATCTTGATTTTTGTTCCCATCTCCATTTGGTGGGGAATTGGACATATGTTAGGTTTCTTGCAGTAGCATCTGTCTGATTAACTTTGAACCATTCAGTAAGCATTGTTCTTCTTAAGAATTCTTGTTCTAGAACTGATTTCATTTTAGCTGCAGCACTGTAGGTTATGAAGTTGTCATCTGGTAGGTGTACAGGCATTCTTTCAACTGCTGGATAATGGCGATGAATATCATATCCCAAAATACGCCAACATGCATCTTGCTCACAAATATAACGACAGTCTAGATAATCTTTAATCTCGTTTCTGCTTGCAGTTTCTTTGTCATAAGGAGCATCTTCCCCATTTCTAACTCTCTCTATATAAGCTTTGCTACAATCAGCCCCCTTTGTGACATACTTGAATAGGTATTTGACAAATATTGTTTTGTTGCACCATTCAACATTCATATGTGCCTGATACTTCTTTAGAAGGTTTAGGTTGTGTGGAACAACCCATCTGTTGTCGAGGCAATGACCACTCTTTTCTATGTATAGACTATTCTGAGAGCGTCTATATACGGAGAAACCAGCCTTATCAACAGATGTTTCTTCCTGGTAGCCTTTTGGATAGAACTTTGAGCATTTCCCTTTCTTCATGCAAGGACATGAGGTATTTAGGACACCGCATGGACCATGAATCATGTGCTCAGCTACAAGAGCATATCCCAAAGGGTCAATAGCTGGATTTGGTATCTCGGCACTTATAAAGGAATCAATTAGAGATGGTGTTGGTTCTGTTGTGTTGGCTTTTGTCCACAAAATGATATGTGCGTGAGGGAGACCACGTTTTTGGAATTCTACAGTGTGGAGAACTGCAGATAATAGAATAAAAAGTGTGTATGAGTAGAGAGTTTGGCAAAAGAGGAAGCTGCGAAAATTTTCTGGGAATGTAGATTGGAAGATGTGGAAGTACCTGCTGCGCATTGCCCAAGCAAATTACTATGGCATAAATCATGCAGAAGTTCTTCAAGTTTCATGTTGAAGACTCGAACAACAACATCTGATCTGTCTGTTGGCCGTTGTCCAGCCTCTATTAACCCTTGTGAAATTTCTGCCCATTTTGGATTGCATGTGAAAGTGACAAAAAAATCCGGTGGTCCATAATCTCTACATATAGCTATGGCATCATGGTAATTTTGGATCATATAACGACGTCCACCTGTAAATGATGCAGGTAGAATTGTGATTTTGCCCACTTCATTACCATGCTCACAGCCACGATTAACAGCATCCGTAATCCCTTGTATGCTCTCCATCCGTATGTCTGTCTGATTTTGAAGGATGTAAAACAATCTGTTTTCATCAATACAAGCACGAGCATCAACTTTAATTTGGCTGGACAGAGCTCCATAACAGAGATATGGATTCGGTTGATCTTTTCTGTAATGGAACATGTAACGATAATAGTCCTGCATTGTCATCTTTGTTCGTGAACTGTTTGATGTAGGTTGTGCATCTTCATATAATATATTAGTCTGGAAACCTCGTTCTCCAAATGGAAATAGCAAGGGATACTGCAATGGCATGAATGCTGGATGTAATGCTGAAATTTGTTGTAGCTCACCGGATTGAGTTTGTATAATTATGTCACGTTGAAATGAGTCAACAGTGAAATCCCCAACCACAAGCATAGCTAGATGATCAGTTGTAGGCAAACTGTACTGTGCTGGATCTCCTTCTGAAGGTGCAACAATTTTAATAGCAAATTGTTGATCACCGTGCTCTTGGAGTCTATCTCTTGCAATTCTAAATTTCTTGGCAAATGGGTTGTGCCTATCCAACATTGATATTAAAGACTGCACTATAGTTATGTCTAGATTCCCTTGCACTGATTCATCTGTGTCCAAAGCTTGTATTCTGTTCTGGACTTCATTAGATGTGTCATAGACATACAACTGTATAAATTTTGGAGGCATACCTTCCTGTGGCAACAATGATCCTATCCGGTGGTGAACCTGACCACTGATTTTGAATACTGGTGGACCATGGCCATCATTTAAAGAATGATCTATTTTTGCTCCCATTGATGTGAAAGCAAAGAGACAATTGTATTGCCTTATGTTCCTCATGAATTTATTATATCTTGCATCACCGTCAAAGCGTGTTAATGAGGCTAATGGTTCTGGTCGTGGTGGAAATGGTGGAATCTTCACTCTTCCAGCTTTGCAGCAATTATTGTATATAGGCTGTCCATTCGTGCATGCTGAACCTTGTCTGAGGCCTTCACGTAGCCAAAAGATTGCATGGCAGTGAGGACAAGAATATTGGGGTGGACCATAATACGATCTTCCTGGATGGGTTGCTGCAATTAAAGGAGGTATGTTTTAGTAGATTGTGCATTGATGTTCTTGTTACATTGAAGTGGAATGAATATAGATAAGTAACACAATGCACCTTTAAGGGCGTCTATATAGTGCTGATCGAATCATCCACAGGCGGAGCCAACACTTTCGAGATCAGGTGGTTGTCTTCGAGCAAGTGACTTCTGATCAAGTATTTTTCTTCTTTTGTGTCTTGATTCAGTAGATGCAGGACTCGTAAAAGCATGACGGTCAAAGAAAGTGGGAGGAGTATTTGTGTTTGGAAATGGTGGGGTGAAAGGTGCAAGGCTAGGATATGGAGACAAGGAATGTTCTGCTGCAGTGAACATTTTTCGGGGAAAAAAGACATATGTTTAATCATTAATGTTGTGAGACCAGAAGGATTTAATGTACGAATAGTAACATGGAATAAGATGGTACCTAATGGTGAAGATTTTCAGGTGTGGAAACCCAGTTATTACGAAAGGTTTGTGAAGGAAGGGGTTAAAAAAATAAAGTTGACAGAATAGGTGGCTGACGGGAAAACTTATATGGACAGAAAACCTTGTATATTACAAATAAATTCAGAAGATGCCGTACGGGCAGTAGGTCGTACACGATAAGCAGCTGTTGCCCTTGCGTCGGAGATAGACGCTGGAGCAGGCGCTGCAGAACCACATGGTTGTAATATACATGCACATTAAAACAAGCACATAGATATATTTGAAAGGTAGGCAAGCATTTGTGGAAATAAAATTTCAATCAGAAACAAAACCTACATGGAATCCACGCAGATGAAGCTGAGCGTGGATCCATCCTGTAGTAACGAAGTGACTATATATATATATATATATATATATATATATATATAGTTCGAAATATCAGAAACACACAGCTGAATCATGTTTGATGACAGATCGACAAATTTAACATTGCAAATACATGACTGAAAATGCACATGATGGTCTTAATAATTCTAATTAGAGTCTGCATTTAACATGGTATCTAATTCCTCAATTAGTAATTCCTCAATTAGTCGGTTTGTTACATGTAATGCATTTGTAGTAGATGTCGTCTCAGTATCTGCTTTAGCTACGACTATCTTTGCTGCCTGAGCAGCCTGGGTCGCTAATGAGAAAAGTTGTCCTATGAGTCGTTATTGCCGCATCATTAAGTGATAGTTGTAATCCAAAACGGTGAAACGGTAAAGACTTTGCAAGAAAAATAATAGCTTGGAAACAAGCGTCTTCATAGGGATGTTGAGAGTTGGAGTCTACAGAAGACCAATAGAACATAACTGTGTATTTTTCTCTTGTCCTGCTTCTTCAGAGGCTGCTTTTTTATTTCGACAGACTAATCCCTTTCTTTTTTCTTTAGTTGTGAAGGAAGAAAGTGTAAAAAGGTCCCCGTCAGTATAAATCAGTATGAGTCTAGGTTGTTGTAAACACTATGCTGACATAGGGATTATGGCAACCATAATTTCGTAAATACTAAGGCGAAGCACAGAAGCATTTTGCCTTGGTAGTAAGATAAACAGTGATGTTCTTATGGGCGTACTCGAGCTGCTTTTAGCACTGTAAGTTTTTTTTCTAACCAGGAACTAAACAGATTACCAATTTCCCGGGGGGGGGACAGTATCAATCGAAATTAAGTTAGCATAGGGAAATGGGTACCATAAAGAAGGTCTTAATGATTAAGAAAATATGGTGTATGGTGTAGGAAGTACCTTTCAATGAAGCTGGGCTGTTGCTAAGTGCACGATGAGGGAGCCTGTGAAACCATATAAGAATGAAATAGGAGGTCTTTAATGAAGCACCGGTAATTGTTGTATGAAGTAAATGATGAAAATGAATTAGATTGACAGAATGAATAAGGAAGGGGAGGGGAGGTGGCGGCAAAGGGGAAAACTGAATAGTGCGACAAAGGGAAATAGAGTTTTTTCCCCTAATCTTTTCCAAAGCTGGACTGATGCAGCATTGAGGCCATATGAAGAACAATGACATACCTAAGAAGTAAATGGATGTTTGGTGACGGCGGCGAGAAGCGGTCGAGACGGCCGATGACTGTACGAAGTTGGTGCAGTACCTAGTGCCGCTGCGGCGCGGCCGTCCAGGGACGGCAACGACGAGCGCGGCGCAGCAAAGGTCGGGCCACGGACTAAGGGTGTTCGGACGTGGGTGCGTGGGTTTTGGCTTAGAGGCGGGCACAGGCAGCAGCGGAGCGACGACGGCGACGGCGACGATGCCTACGAGGAAGACACCGACAGGAGAGGGATGGAGATGGAATGAGTGGAGACGTTTTTTTTCTTTTATCTATTTCTTTATTTGTACCGGTGCTTCTAGTAGGGGGGAATTTGATCCGGTGCTTCTAGTAGTGGGGCACGTGGGGGGCCAAGGGAGGGCCGGTGCAGTCTAGTAGTGGGGCACGTGGGGGGCTAAGGGAGGGCCGGATGCAGGCAACGCGGACCGCGAGACGGAGATCGGACGGTTTATTTTTTTTCAGGTGACGTGTCCTACCTTACCGGGCTGGGAGCTCCCGCGGCTTATTAGAGTCAAATGCCAACCTTTCCGGCCTGCATCAACACGCGGAAGGAAATTAAAGTCGATCGATCTCTGTGTAGCTCTGTCTTGATTTCTCAATTTTAAACTCATCAACGAGGAGGGTGTTTGGTAAAATCTCCTTAAAAGGAAATACTTGTCCAATAAAACCCTCACTCAAGTAAAGAAACAAGGAGGGTGACTCACATTTTTGGTTCAGCCTAATGGCGGTAAAAGACCAATTATTGGCATGTGGATACTTCCAAATTCATGATGCTCTTGGAGTTGTTTATCCTTCTCTATATAGGATTGTCAGGAGAAGAGATGCCAGTGTCACAAGTACTGAGCTCCATACCACTTAATGTGTCGTCCTTTAGGAGAACCTTAGTGGGTTCCAATCTAGATGATTTGCTTGACCTGGTATCTAAACTAACTCTGGTTAACCTGACTTACGGTAAGGATAGTTTCATTTGGAGATTACAGAACAACGGTTCTCTCATGGTCCGTTCTATGTACAAGTATATGATACAGGACGGGGTAGTAACTCTCAAGAGTCCACTTTGGAACATCAAGGTACCATTGATAATTAAGATTTTCGTTTGGTATCTTTTAAAGGGTGTCACACTAACAAAAGACAATCTAGCAAAAAGAAATTGACAAGGCAGTGTCAAGAGTTGTTTTTGTAGCTCTATCGAAACAATACAACACCTTTTCTTTGATTGCCATTTTGCTAGATTTATTTGGAATAACGTGCACATCACTTTTGAAATTCAGCCTCCCTCTAGCATTTCACATTGTTTGATTCTTGGTTGTTTAGCATTCGACCAAAACTTAGAAATCAAATTAACTTTAGTAGGCACTGCTGCTTTATATTGGACACTACGCCAGATCTTGATATGACTGCCAGTTCAAAACCCCCATCACTGTCGGATTTTGAACTGGCACAACCAAACCGGCAGTGATGGGGGATTGACATCACTGCCGGTTCTTATGAACCGACACTGATGTTGAACCGGCAGTGATGTGGTTTCCAGGAAATAAGCCATAAAATACAACGAAAAATAGAAAAAAATTCTATTACCGGGGGAGGACCCACCCGGACAACCACATGATTTTTTGATTTTTTGTGTGATCTTTCATGAAAAACGCGCGCTTCGCGGCCGCCGGCGCTCCAACCCCTGACCTCCTGCTCCGCATGTTCGTCCCCTAACCACTCCACCTGCACACATGTTCGTGTCTAGTTGGGATAGTTGTCGGACCCCTAATTTAGGATCCTCTGTGCATCATGTATCAGTCCCTGGATCAGTAGCTGATACGCACAATTTGAACAGGATTGATATAAAACCATACTTTTATTGCTAAAGGGGAAAACATGTTACATGGTTTAGGTTACATAACTTGGGCCATTGGCCTTACATCGTATATCAGGGTTTTAAGATAGTGGTCCTATGACAACGTGGCTCCATTCCTACAGACAACTTGGAGTGCGGACGTAACCCTAGACTTATTCCTTATTCCTATGTCCCAAACGTCGTAATCCTAGCGTAGCTTCTTCATGTGGACGAACGGCTCCGTCGTCAAAAGTCCTCCTGATGTGTTATCCTTGTGTAGTCCTTGGTAGCCTTATCCTCAGATATACTCCTGCAGCTTCATTCTAAAAAACATAAAGTGGAGGAGGGTGAGTACACTCGTACTCAGCAAGCTCTAAACTTTTGGGTGGGGGAGAGGTGGAAGGGAAAAGCTATATGGTGGTGGTTAAAGTGGTTATGCTAAAAGTGATAGGGTAAAGTAATTATAATTATAGGTTGGACCCTAGCAGAGTATTACCATTCTCACCAGTTTCCGTGATTAATTATAGTTACCAAATTAGTAAAAATACATCTTACCAGATTGTCATGGTCATGGAAGTCTAATCATAGTATCCCATCCTAGCATCTGCCCATTCCAAGGACGTGGCTATTTGAACAGATTTGTGAAACTCTGCAGAGGTTGTACAAATTTTCCCACATGATAGGCACAGTCCAACACTAGACGTCATTGGCTTAGACTGGCCTAACGAGATCCCGTACCCGCTTGGGTGCTACCCTAGATTTCCATATAACTCTACCACAGCTTCTCAAGGGTTGGAAACGATATGGAAGATCACTTAGCATCCACACCAAACAACGTGGAAGATCACATAGCATCCACGCCTGATCATCTGACTATATAATCCATATCATGGGCTCGAACGTGGCCAAAACAATAATCGTGGGCTCGTACTCGGCCATTCATATCATAACTTGGCTTGTACCTGGCCAATCATAACATCGTACTCGGCCAATCATATAACAACATGGCTCGTACCCGGCCATTCTTACAATAACGTGGGCTTGAACGCGGCCAAAATAATCCAAGGGCTTAATGTGGAAGATCACATAGCAACCACGCCAACCGGGCCATGGAAGATCACTTAGCATCCGTGCCTGCTCCTGATATTCCGCTGCCAACACCGGTCTCCTAGTAGAAATTATACTTCAATCTAATGGGGTGTGAGATTAAGTCTACCTATATAGACATATGGTTGTACGTAATATCTCACTAGGTAAAAGAGGCTATGAACTGGTCCTTATGTGACCGAGGCGAGTATCTCTCAACCGGAACCCTCTCCAAGCGATCCTGCCAAGGTAATCTATACCACATGAATTACCCCTCACTCGCCCCCTGTCGGAGTTTAGTCCAATTTTACCAGTTTAAGTTTCATAGTCATCGTCAGGTTCATAAAGCTCATATCACATCAAGGTAGCCATTACCTTATCGTCATTAATCTCATTATCATAATTAATTTATAAAGGGTTACAAGTAATATAGGTTGAGTTTATTAATTGGTGGAGATGGATGGTAGAGGGTTTATGGTGGAGGGTAGCAAATATGGTGGTGGTGGAAGGGAGTGATTAAGAGATGGCATGAAATGTAGCGGGAAGGGAAAAAGTGGGTGTTAGGACTTGCCTCCATTCGTTGACAATTATATCCTCGTCCAATTCTTGTGTCTCCTATTCCTGTCTTCTGGACTCCATTGAGTTCCATCGGGTTCTCCACGTCTTCTACCCTATGCGTTCTAGCATCGATAAGCAAGAGGCACAAACAAGGAAAATAACAATCAAGGCATGTAAGACATACATAGGCAATCAATCGATCCTAGACGGGTTGGTCCTAGCGGGGTGATGGGTCGTTAACTAGCCTATCATTATTATGTGGTTAGGTGCGAGTATATTCGCGTATGTGTCATGGTGCATACCCATACGTGAATATATGAGTAACTACTACTACGGCGAAGGGTGCTACGACAACGAATTACTACTATGGATTATTAATTAATTAATGCAACTACGAATTAATATTTAAATAAAGAAAAGTAATCATATCTAGAATTTAAATAGGCACCAAAAAAATTAGGAAAAGGCATTTTAATATGTAGGGTTTTATTTTAGAATATTCATGGTGCAAAAGTTACGGGATTTGGAATTAAAATGGAGAAGATATAGATTACTAAAGTTTACCGTTTAATCATGAATGAATAAAGCATGGAAATTATTTCTACGATTTTTATCTAACGAAAATGTGTAGCAATTATATATATATATATATATATATATATATATATATATATATATATATATATATATATATATATATATATATGATCTAGGATGACTCTAGTTTATTTAGAAATTTTCCTCGAATTTTTCTGTAATTAAAATGCTTACCTTTTTTAATCTACTGTGTACGACTCCTGTGTGCACGTAGTAATTTACCTACGGCTGACGCGTGGGGTCCAGTCAGCTGTCCAAGCTGACCGGCCCGTGCACCATGTGCCGATCGGTGGACTGCTCTTCCCCTCCTCTTTAATCTTTGTGCACCAGGTCTATAGAGAAAGAGGGAGAAAAGGGGATGGGGCTGTGCTATTGACAGGTGAGACCTCTGGGCGAGGTGGCGCCCGTCCATTGGTTGGACGACGTGGTGTCGGGCCTCGGATGCCATCGGCGTGCGTCCGCTCTGCTCGGTCAAAGGGCGAAGGAAGAGCGAGAGAAAGAGGGAAAACGAAGAGAGAAGGGAGGGAGGGCGGAGCAGCACAGGAACTCGATGGCGCAAAGCAGAGCAGCGATGGCGGTGGCTTGCAGCTGCGTCGGCGGTGCTCCTGGTGGCTATAGGCATGGCGAGAGAGAGAGCGGGGCAGGGGCGGAGGTGCAGGGCGGCGCAAGGCGAGTGAGAGGGAGCAGGGCAGCGGCGCGAGTGCCAGCAGCGGGCAGGTGGCTCCGGTGCGGGCCGGCTGGGCGGCGCGGGTTGCAGGCGAGATGAGCAGCGGCGCAGGGCGAGTGGGTGGCGTGGCGCTCTGGCTGCGGGCAGCGCGACGGCGCTGCTAGCGGCGTGGCGTGGCTGGGGGCAGAGGAGAAGAGAAGGGAGCAGAGAGGGAAGGGAGAAGAGGAGCAGGGGAGGCACGACGGCGGCGGCGGTGTCGCTCGGCTCCGGCGCGGTGAGCGGCAGGCAGCGATTCCGGTGAACAGAGGCGAGACGGCGGCGGCAGCTTTCATCTCCGAGCGGCGCGGCAGCGGCTTCGAGCTCCGGCGGTCGCGCGAGGTAGAGGGGCTTCGGCAGCGGCGGCGTTAGGGACCTCGGCGGGCAGAGCCGAGTGCGGCTCCGACTTCGTCGACATCCCTGTCTCCAGCTCGAGCTCGGCCTCCTCCACGGCGCCCGGGAAGGAAATAACAACAGACAGTGTGCGCGCGCGCGTATGACTTTATTAATTCATAGGTAGATGAGAAAGAGCAATATATATATATATATATATATATATATATATATATATATATATATATATATATATATATATATATATATATATATATATATATATGGAAATTTCTTTCTACACCGACGTGTAGTTACGCGCAGTATAGGCACGCGACCTCCATCAGCCACTCCCGCGCGCCGTCGTAGTTAACGGGCCGATGACGGAGGTGGAGCCACGCTCGTGGGTCAACACATGAGTAGACCCGATAGAGCATCTAGGTCCCCGTATCTTCCATCCGATTTTTATGCCGATACGTTTCGAAGCGAGTAGCGCTTGCATCCTCGTCGAGTTATTCGACGCATACGACCTCACCGCTGTCGCCGAGTGGACGTACAAGGGCCCCCCACGCCGCGTTAAGGGAACCCCACGACAGCACGCGCGGCCAGCCCCTCAAGGACGGCGTTCCCTCGACGGTGGCGGCGCGGATCCTTTCCTGCGCGGATTCAGCGGCGGCCTCAACCAGTGCCTCCCCATGTTCAGATCCGATGTGCAGCGGTGCCCCCTCCACCTTCCTGCCGTCGGCCCCTCCCGAGGCGGAGGCAGTGTCCCCTCCACCCTTCTCGGCGGTCCCTGGCGGCGGCGCGCCCTCTTCCTCTTCCCACCACGACAGTGCCGGTCTCTTCTGCCCACCAGCGACGACCCTCTCTCCCTCCCCCCTCTCCGTCTGTATCCTTCCCCGGCACCGCCTTCCATCCCTCCTGTGAGGGCCGAATCCATGGACGGCGAGCAGGGGCCTATCCTACCGCTGGCCAGGGCCTCCCCTGGCGAGCAAGGCCGCGGAACCCAGGTATGGTTCAGACATTCCCAAATCTTCCTGTTGGATTGATACGTTGAGGCACTCCCAAATCTTCCTGTCAAGATGATGCACGTCCACAATGTTGTTCAGAATAATGAAAATGAGCATATATATGCATCAACATCATATTGGTTGATTTTAAGCCTTATTCTCGTGTGCCTGGGTACAAGTTCATCTGCTCATTGGCTAATACTGTAGTTCGCTTTTTGACCAATCGTTTCAGAAAAATCATCTCTACAAACGACTTAAGAAAAGAGTACTATGTGATACTTTCCCCATATTATAGTATCACTTGATACTTTTCTAGATTGTAGTCCTGATACTTGTATCTTCCTATTCTTTTCAGAGTGTATCTCCTGATACTTGTATCTCCCTATTCTTTTCAGAAAAGTGTGTGATTGCCCATCGTTATCATCAGGCTGATGCCCAGCAGCTTTGTTCTGAGTCATGCGAATAAGACTGCATTTTAATCTATGGATGCACATATACTTATTTTTGGTATGCATACATCGTGTATGCGGATAACCAACATGATTATGTACTCATACTTTTTTTTGCAAACCATGTATGTACTCATACTTAATTTCTATAAATATAATCCCCGTTTTTGTCCTTTTGAAAGTGGAGCTGCTCCATCCAAGTATGTAGGCATACTACACTGCTTTGCGTATGTGCTCCGTACAAGTGTATGCTTATATACTATTTTTCACTAATCAAGAATTAAGAGCATGCTTAGATACTATTTTTTAAAATATGAGTATGTTTAGATACCTTTTTCAGATAAGTGTATGTTTGGATACTTTTCTTGATCAGAGTATCATTTGATATTTTCTTATTACAGTATAACTTGATACTTTTTTCACATCGCAGTATAAGAATGCCTTCTAAATTTTCTTGGACATATGACAACATTTTTCATGAATGGTTTGGAATCATGATGTTCAAGAAGGGCTCGACTACACGAGAGATGAGTATGGCACGGTGAAGTAGCAAGTTCAGAGTTTATAGCTGAAGTTATCTCGTAGTGATTCCATATATGTTCGGTTTAGATAACTTTTGTCAGCCTGTAGATGCAGCAGAATAGCATATCAATTTGCCTGTACATTATAGATAGAGTTATTGCAAAAGTATGTACTAGTAATATTGCAATAGAATTGCATAGCAGTTTGCATATCAATTTGTCTGTACATACTCTCTTTTCAAAAGTATGTACTAATACTAGCTTGTGTCAAAAAGTATGCACACAAACTAGCATACCATCTTTTTTTTCTACTCAACTCCTTTAATTAGTGATGTACACACTTCATTTTAAGGTGTATGTACTGATACCCATGTCAAAAAGTATGTCCACATACTAGTATACTATTTTTTCTCCTACAAACGCTACATATACTCTATAAAAAATTTCCATAAGTATATGGACCTACTCCCAAATGCATGTATGCAAATATACAAACGCTATTTATTGAAGTATGAGTCCATATTTTATTCACAGAAAGTATGGGTCTGATCGCTTCACTGAAAAGCCATAGCTGAAAGTACTGTTCACTAATTTATTGTGAGAGAAAAATACTATTTCGGTTAAAAAAAACAAGCTGAAAAGTATAGATTATAAGAGTGGACAGTGCCTATGTGTCCACCAAAGGCATCTCGAAGATGCAGCGCCAATGACATTTGAAAATTTTTAAACGCAGCCATCGACCGAAGTTCACAGCCAGGTGCTCCTCCGATCATTACTCAGTAATATCCGCGTAAACCCGTTTGCTCCCCTAATGGGCCGCACCTCCTAACGCTACCCGTTAGGCTATCCGCACTCATGGTCCTCTATATTCATCCTCTATACGTCCTAGTCAGCAAGAATCTCTCCTCTATATTCAATTCTCCCGCACCCATCCATCCTCTATATCATCCTCTATCCACTCTATTTACTGTAGGATCCACTTATCACTTTATCTAAATATATCCATGAGTGATCTAGTTTTGAATGATTTATTGAGACGAATTTAATGGTGCAATCGAAATTTAATTTGGATTTTTGGTTTGTGAGTTATAGCATTTTTTTCCTTGGTTTAGCTAGTACGGCCCGCCACTATGCACTATAGAGTAAACACTGTACTACTCTAAATATAGAGTGAGAGAAAGGATAGAGTATCGTTTTAGAGTATCCAGTGCAGCAGTTTTTACTCTATATTCATACTCTAAAGTTTTAGAGTATCATTTAGAGTACGCCACTGCGCACAGTCTGCTACGTCCGCACCCCCGATGTCTCCGTTAGATACGCCCGTGGCTCTGGCTGGACGGACTCTCCCGTGCGTATATTCTCAGGTGAGAGTAACTACACGTACGTGTAGGAAAAACTCATCCTATATATATATATATATATATATATATATATATATATATATATATATATATAGCGTTATTCTAGAATAACTATTCTACACCACAAACCAAAACTGACCTAAAAAATACTGAGTACTACTGAACCGTGTTCAGTATTAGTCAGTACTACGCACAGTACCACGAAATACTGAAACGCGACTACTGAACAAGTATAACAGCTCGGTGTAGAATAGTATTCTACACCTATAGCGAGAGTATACTCTCCATATATATATATATATATATATATATATATATATATATATATATATATATATATATATATATATATATATATATATATATATGGAGAGTATACTCTATAGCGAGCTACAAAATAAGTTATTTTGTAGCCACCTCTATTTACGATAATTTTATATACTAATTTACGACAATGTAAGTATATATTTACGATAGTTGAATTACTATAACACATGGGGATATTTACCATAATGTTATAGTAAATCACATAGTAAAGAGTTACTATAATCTCGTAAATTAGCATAGCAATTATCGTAACTCAAAGTGGCTACAGAATAAGTTATTTTGTAGCCAGCTGTAGAGTAATATATATATATATATATATATATATATATATAACGGCAAGGAATTTAACTACTAAAAGAAAGGATGATAAATTAACCATGTATATATATGTATACGCATTATGTTAATAGATAGATAGAGCATTTATAATACTAGGAAATTAAGGAACATAACATGATGCATATCTAAATATTATATATATATTCTATCATAACTATAAAGCAAGGGTTTCATATGTATGGAGATTAAATGTAAACTGGCATTAGGAAGAACAATTAAATATATAATGTATTATCTACTACTCCTATAATATGAGAGAGAGGGTTTTAAATAATTCGGGGATGCAATTGATAATTAAGGGAAGGTTATCTTGGTGCGGCAATAAATTCCAGAAGGAAAACATACACGCAAGCAATCACGCATTCCAATCAAACAAGGATCCAATCAATCACGCAAACAAACAATCCAAACGTTCTACACTAAATGCATACGGAGAGGTTTGATGCAAGGGTTTTGAAAAATATTTTATTTAAAGTGGTTTTGCATAAATTAAACTAATCAAGTTTTAATTTATTGTAAAGTTTTAAAAAGTTCAAATTTTTAGTGGTTTTTAATATGATGCAAAAACACAGGTATTACAATAGTCGTGCTAGCCATTTTATATTCATCTAATTTTGAAATGAGTATTTGGGACCCTAAACGAATTCAAATGAAAAAGTTGTCAACTACAAAGTTTTATAACTTTTCAAGATCTACAACTTTTATTTTGGTAGTTTCTCCATCCGAGGTCATTTATGAAATTTGAATTTCAAATTTGAAAAATTCAAACGTAGTTTTCTATGACAAGATGATTTCAAATCAAAAAATTGTCAACTACAAAGTTTTATAACTTCTCGAGATCTACAACTTTTATTTTGGTAGTTTCTTCATCCGAGGTCGTTTAAAATATTTAAATTTTTAAATTTTTGGAAATTCAAATGTAGTTTTCCTTGACAAGATGAATTCAAATAAAAAAGTTGTCAACTACAAAGTTTCATAACTTTTAGAAATCTACAACTTTTATTTTGGTAGTTTCTCCATCCAACATAGTATTAGTAACATTGTTCACAAATGTTACATATCCCTCTTATAGTTCTCTAACCGTTGTGAAACTATAAAAGAGATATGTAAAATTTGTGAACAATATTATTACCACTTTATCGGATGAAGAAATGATCAAAATAAAAGTTGTAGATCTTGGTAGGTTCTACAACTTCTATGTTTGTGACTTTTTCAGCTGAAATAATTTAATATTCCAAAATGACGTTTGAAGTTGCCTTTTTTTGAAATTCAAAATTCAAATAGATAAAACACAATCACATGAAAAGATGGATAAAATAATAGCTGAAATAACATAACAAATTGATAGAGCTTGATTTTAGAAATTTTTAGAAAAAAATCATCAAATTTGAAGTTAGTATGAGAGAGAAAGACTAGTTATAAGGTTTAGGCAGAGATTAAAAAGAGAAATTAGAGTTCTTTAACAACTTCAAAATATAATTTCAAACTATATTTTGAAGTAGTAAATTATTTCAAATGAAAAAGTTGTGAACGACAAAGTTGCATAACTTTTCGAGATCTATAACTTTTGTTTTGGTCGTTTCTCCATCCGAGGTCATTTACGAAATTTGAATTTTAAATTTTAAATATTTGGACATCCAAACAATCTCAAATCAAAAAAGTTTGAACTACAAAGTTGTAGATCTCGTCGAATACTAAAAATTTGATATAAAGTTTATCTTCATCGAACATTATTTGAGAAACTTATGACGTTTTCTTGTAAATCATTGTTGGTTGAAGCCACGAACCGACAGTGATAATATCACTGTCAGTTCTTGGCTAAAACCGGCAATGATGACCCCATATCACTGCCGGTTCGAACCGAGAGTGAAGACCCGGTTTTCACTGTCAGTTGGACCTATCACTGCCGGTTTAAGCGAAAAACCGGCAGTGATATGTCGGGAAGCACTGTCACTATCGGTTTTGTAAAATCCGGCAGTGATGAAGCCGGCAGTGAAGACCAAATCTGTAGTAGTGGGACCTTATGGTTGAATAGAAACGATATGGTGTATTCAATAAGGCTAAATCTAATACCTTTTTGTAGGTCATCTTCAGGGCAACACACTTCATTCGTCAATGGTCGCTACTACATATGGAAAGTGCAAGAGCGAGTCTCGACGATGGATGTAGGTTGCTTGAAACAGTCATCATGGAAGTTTTGTGAAGTTCAGTTGGAAATTTGGGAATAACATTGAAGTTTAACTTTAGTTTTTACATCTTTATTGTTGTTAACCATTTCTGAACTCTCTGTTCAAGATGCATGGAGTCTGTGCTCATGATGTATTGAACAATTATGTACTCCTTTTTGGTGGAGTGTATAGGCTGGAACCTTGTTCCATTATCTAAAAAAATATGCCCAAAAGGTGACGTTTATTTCCTATATGTTGTTAAGCTCGAACGCAGCATGTGCTACCATGTAGTGTTATTATCCCATATCTGTCTAGCTCACATGTGCCTCAATACGACATACTAAGTTCTTGTTTCCTGTTGTTGAGCTTAAAAAATTAATAAAAGGAACATGTACTGGTATGTTCAGCTAAGATATGAATTGCTCCACATAGCTGTGTTAGTGCACCCAACTGAGATGCAGGCACACTCAGGCAGATGTTTATACTCTTGTTTCGTACAACAACAACACAATAATGAATGGTCTTTCACTTATACACAAACATAACAAGGATGATAGCACCCAACTGAACCAAGGCGACATCCAAATTGTACATGGCAGCACCGTCTACTTCATGTACCTCTGCAGAAATTTACGGTGGAAATCACTGCTGATCGTGTCATTGATGAACTTTCGGTGTCTTGCATATGTCTCTCTACGTGCCTGGTTCATGAATACCACATCATTGTCCCACCTGGAGAAGCACATACAAAGGACCAACAAGGGGCTTGTTCGGATACAATAGCTAATCACTAGCTAGCTAAAAATTAGCCCAAATTAGGTCTAGTGCATGCAAATAGGAGGGCTAGCTAATAGGTGGATTAATTTTTTTAGACAAGTCTTCAACTACTTGTTAACCAACTAGCTAGCCAACGTTTAGCTAATTTAAGCTATTTTTTTTGCCAATTAGTAATAACTAGCTCTGACTCATCCAAACCTGCCGATATTTTGTGTATAACGATAACCCCTTTCTTCCTCTGGTGAATGGGTACATGGGTACTTTTCGAGTATATGAATAATACTTTTCTATCTAAGGTCAGTTTTAGTGAGGAGTTTTATAGCGTTGTTTACAAGATTGCCACATCAAATAGAATGCAATGAAACATGAATGAAACAGTCTTAATGCATAGTTTCATTCTATAGTTTTATAAATATTTAATTTCATGACTCATTGCGAGTTGGTAACTATACCACGAGAGTTTTATCCCCATGAAACTTATTTATTCTCTCTTTTCTTAAATATGGTGTCACATTATCAAAAATTTTTACGTGTTAAATGCGGATAAAACTGAAACTCCGACTGAGACTGGCCTAAGCTAAATTGTATGCCAAAACTTTAAAACATGTCCAATCACTCTTTTGCCTGCTCTACACTGTTCTTATATATGGTTAATGGTTGTTTGTTTAGTATGGGTGAATGACACAGTTTTTAAGGTCGTCCAGTGTTGTAGGCGTCCGAATGTTTCTAAATTCTCACGGCACCGCGAGGAATATTCCATTTAGTTTAATATATATATACACGCTGAGCAAGTTAACATATACGGGCGCAGTGAAACATGTGTACGTATATATATGACCAACTTTGTCGTCGAGTCATATTTTTATGGCTGTCGTCGCTTAGTCAGTCTACCCATTCCTGCCCAGACACCCTTTCATAAAGCCCGTGAGAAAAGCTCATCGCAGACCATGATTCGATCCACCTTCTTGTACAACAATAATTTAAAAACTATGAGATAGTTTTATATTTGTCCAGCTGTAAGTATTATATATAAAAATCACATTTTTAGTGGATGTTTTTTATGAAGAAATTTAATTATCTATCTTCTCTTTCCTATTATCTACCTACCATACTTTTTCATATCTTAATTTCCGTGTAGAAATAATTATTGTATAAGAAACTATTTCATCCTTTTTTTCTTTAATTTCATATCACCATTTTATTTAGTTGACATCTTAATTAATGATCATAAAAATCATCTTACTTTTTGTTTGAAAATGCTTTAGACCAGTCTCATTGGGAGTTTCATTTTAGTTTCATTTGCATTAAATATGTTGCCACATAGGCATTTTTTATGACATGACGGTGTATTTAAGAAGAAATGAGTAAGATAAAACTCTCTTGACATAATTACCAACTCTCTATGAGTCATGAAATTAAATACCAATAAAACTACAGAATTAAACTTTGCGTGGAGAGTGGGTGTTTCATTTAAGTTTCATTTCATTCTATATAAGATTCTGACAATATTTAGAAACAACAGCATGAAACTATGCACACCGAGATAGTGAGACTGGCCTAAGCATCTTTATTCATTCCCTATTTATTTAACATTATACATATTTATTGAGTACAGTAGCTTAATTAATAACAGAAAATGCTGGAAACTTTGTTAAAAGTTTGATCGACCATCTCTGGCAAGGCTTGGTAGTAAAGCGCTTTCGCTGCAGTGCCTCGAGCAGTGTGGTATCAGAAGAGAATATAAAAGACCCCACGGAAAGACCCAGGCACCTTTGTCTAGTTTTTACATTATTATTATGCATATTCTTTGTTGAGACGATCCACGCATGCTGCATCTGTCTCTTGAGTAAGGTAACTGAGACGAAATAACTTTTTCTTAAAAAAATAAAGTGGGCTTTAAGCTTTGGCAGGTTGGCTGGGCTAGTATAGACGCTCAGCCACCACACAGCACACTACTACTCCCTCCGTTTTTTTAAACCGTCACGAAAGTATGTCGTATAACAATTGAAAATCCTCAATTGGTTGTGTTGGGAAACATGGTCACTTGTCTAGCTACTCCATCAGATGCAAATTTTACGTCGAGTTTTAAGTCAAATTTGTTTAGCTTCAACGAAACGTATAGAAAAATGCATCACGCGTAGCATCAAATTAATTTTATTGAGTTCTTTATTAAATATTTTTTGATTGTGCAGTTATTTGAAATTGTAAATATCAATGTATTTTTTAAAGTAAAGTTTGAGTTATGAAAAAAAAACTAAAGTGAACCATAATTTAAATCCAACGATCGAGTTATTAGTCGACTGCACATGTATGATCGTCAAATTGTCGGGGAACCATATTTAATCAGCATGCATGTGCACGAATGACCTTCGTTCTGGGTCGTTGCTTCGTCGGCCAGCAGGCCGCACATTCTCGCCAGATCACCTTTTCATATAAAGTCCGTGAAAAAAGCTCGTCTCGCACACCATGGCTCTACCTCCCTATGCATGTGATGATGCATATGTATACAGTGTACATAGTTCCTCACTTTTGTTCTGAGTCAAACTTTTCACAGCTTGATAAAGTTTTATAAAAAATAATGAATATTTATGACACAAACTTAGTGTAATTACACACAACATGAAATTGGTTTTCTTACTATATATTTTTTGTCTCGTAAATGGTAGTATTTTTTGAATCTAGAATTGATCAAAATTAATTTTTTTTTAAATTGTTATAAATCCAGAAAATTGATAAGGATGGAGGGAGTGCAAACAACTGTGTGTCAAGGTTCACCGTGTGTATCTTAAATAGTTTCCAAAATCCACTCTTAATCTTTTTTTTTGGCATGGTTGAAAAAATATGGTTCCATTCAGTGCTCTTTCTCTCGGTATGGTTCACCACATGCCTATGTAGGAAGGGGGTATTTCATTCAACAAATGGAACATGTGCAAAAGGAAGTCGATCTTGTCTCACGGAAGACTCTCTGGATCACTTGTAGCTATCCCACTCTCCCCCGGCTGGTCTTGGTTGCCCAAGACCCCTGCAATTCTCGGCCGTGCGTGGTCTTCCCTCGTGGATGGGAGAATATAGAAGGTAGGTGGGTGGGTGGATGATGAGGGGTCTTCCCCATAAAGATAGATTATTAGTACCGGAAGGTTCACATGAAGGAACGGTTGAAACAAGGCACAAACTTTGAAATGTGGTAGGGTAAATAAATATGAGCAATCCATGAGAATAGCAAATTAACCCTTATCTCTTATAAAGAAGAAGATGGATAGGTCCAAGAGTTGGGATTGAGAAGTTCTGACTAATCAAGTAGGAGTTTGCTCACAAGGTCAGACGATGTTGCATTGTTGTGAGCCGAGCTCGAACTAACGAGGAGAGTGGAGAGGAATATAGTAGTAGTAGTCGGGCCAGGGGCTTATCTGATTCTTTGTATTCATTGGTCTGTATAGGGGTTAACAACTCCTTATCGCAACTCTCATCTTTTCCGCACTTAGAAAAACCAATCAACCTGCAAGACGTGTGGAAAGATATGCGTGCAGGGCAACTTAGAATCGGCGTAGGAGAGGAAAGCCGGCCGTGAACTTTCGGAGCGGGGGACACAGGGTTCCACGCCGGGGTCAGCAACCTGACGGAGGAGCTCGGATGGACACGTTTTACTACATGAAGCCCAACTAGCTGGCAACTGGCAATGGCATACGCTCAATTCGCAAATAACTAGATTTAATATATTTGACGGTGTGTCAAAACACAACTCAAAGAAACAAATAATCATCTGCGTTGTGCTGCTGTACCCAGTACCCACCCATGCATTATTATATGATCGATCACTACGGGAATCAGGCGCTTTACCGAGTGTCCAGAACACTTGGCAAAGTCATAAATACACTCGGCAAAGGCTTTGCCGAGTGCCGCACTCGGCAAAGAGTACACGACAAAAAATTCGTCAGCAAAGACCTCTTTGCCGAGTGCCATGACAGCACTCGGCAAAGAAAAGTTGTCGTGATGGGGGAGATAACGTTAACGGGTGCTTTGCCGAGTGTCCCACAGCTGGGCACTCGGCAAAATTTTTTTTCCAAAATTCTTTGCCGAGTGTCCCACAGATGGGCACTCGGCAAAGAATTTTTTTTTTGAAAATTCTTTGCCGAGTGCCCTCTGAGTGGCACTCGGCAAAGAATTTTTTTTTGAAAATTCTTTGCCGAGTGCCCTTTGAGTGGCACTCGGCAAAGAAAACAATTTTTTTTAAAATTTCTTTGCCGAGTGCCCTCCGAGTGGCACTCGGCAAAGAAATTTTTTTTTTGAAAATTCTTTGCCGAGTGCCCTCTGCTTGGCACTCGGCAAAGCAAAAAATTTTTTTTTAAAAATTCTTTGCCGAGTACCCTCTTCCCTGGCACTCGACAAAGCTGGGAAATTTGCCAAAATTGGCTTGCTTTTCCCAGCTTTGCCGAGTGTTTTTGTGATTGCACTCGGCAAAGGCTTCCTTTGTCAAGTGTTACACTCGGCAAAGTGACCATAACCGCCCCATTTTTTTTGAATTTTTACATTCCATCGCGACAAAAATAATATTTCACATATATATCAAATTCATCACATATATCTCACATACATCATAAATATCTCATATAGATCAGATGCATCACAACATATATAACATAAGTGCATCGTAAGTCCAAATAGCTAACACAAGTTCAAATAACTAACACTAGTACATCACAAGTCCATCACCAAGTGAACAACAATTAGAAAGACAACTACCCAGATCCCCAAGCTCCCCACTGAGACTGTGGTGTACCATAAACTGGATCATTCAAGGGCCCGAGAGGTGGATTATTCAAACCCGCCGATTGAGGCTGCACAAAGGAGAAGACATTACTTGTGTGAGACAATAATCCACTAGGCTACAAGTAGTGTTACGGTTTGGCCTCAAGCATGAACATACAAACTTAAACAATCATATTCATACTTACAGGAGTAGCATGCCCTAAAGGTGGAGGTGGCGGTGTAACGAATAGCGAAGCTGGCGGAGCTACACCCGTCTTTTGCCCAAGAGCTTGCATGTACTGGAGAACCTCCGCCATCTGCTACTGCTGCCTCTGCTCCATCGCAATGCGCTGGGCCTCCATAGCCTCCATCCTCTGGCGATCGGCCTCCCGCAGGGCCTCCAATTGCTCGATCTGGGTCTGCAATATTTCACCACAATGTTTAAACAATGCAAAGCTAAGATATGTAAATATCAATGTATGACGAATAAAACAGGAATCACCTGGAGTGATAAAATCCGTTGCTGTGAAGTCTCTGGCCGTGGACGTATGGGAATGCTTGCGTCCGTGCTCCGTGCTCGCCAAGATAGTACCGCCCATGCTTCTTGCCTCCTCCAATCCTCATGACGACCTCTGAATCAAAGTCCTGAGAGCTCTGGTCATAGTCGTCTCCATGGAGAGCCCTTGCCGCCGATGTGTACTCATTGATGCGGGTGTAGACGGACGGGTTGCTGTACGCCTCGGGCGGGTCCTCCGGGTTGTAGGAGACGTCGGACATCGCCTTGCCCTTGTGGGCCATAGCATATGCCATGAATGTGGTGCACTCCTGGCCCGCATGTGACGTCGACTACGAGAAAGACAGCAAGATAATTAGAAATTAGGCAAAATTGAGCGTTAGAATAGAGAAATGAATTCGAGTACCCATGCTTGTCTGTATGTGGCGAGGTTACGACTGCCTTGATGGTGCGGTACACCTGGCATCAGCAATCGCCGCACCCGAGCAGCGTTGTGCGCTTCGGTCCACTCGGGGCCGCACCACCTGTCCACTATCATTTCCCAGCACTTGGGATACGCGGCGCACTACCATGGACACATCTGCACGTCATCAAGTATTTGACATATAAGATGAACAAATTAGAGTACTTAATGTCAAAAGGAATCAATATTAATGTTCTTTATCTACCTGTATGTACTGGTCCCGAGTCAGCGTCATGCTTCTTGCTTGTGGCTTCTTAACATCCTCTTCAAGGATCGACCTGTAGTAAGTGACGACAGCCTGGACGCACGCCTCATAATGGATGTCCACGACGAGCTTTTTACAGGCTTTGGTAAGCACCACCTCTGCCCTAGCCTCAAATCCCTCCTCGCATCTGTAATAAAGCTGCATATAGACACGATGTATCCATTCATTATTTCAAGAAAAATATAATGAATGTGATGCGATGAAGACTTACCCAAAAGTCTCGCTTCACCCGCACCATCTTGTTCTCAGCCTCCGCGTCGGGGGCGTTGGCGTAGTGGTTGAAGGTGTAGGCTGGCTCCCTCTTTCCGGCCTAGTCAACTAGACCAGGAAAGTGGGTCCTACACAAAAGACCCAGGATGCCATTGACATGGCGTGCGATACCTCCACCCGACACAAGGGTCCAGTTCCTGCATAATTGATTAAGAATAAAATATTAGTTTCTACTTTAATTTTCAACATATCAAATGAAAAAGTATTGATAACATTAATTTACTTACTTTTGCCCTTCGGGACGAATCACCGGGCGTCGATGAGTTGCCGGCGGAGGAGGGAGGCTCGCGGGACCTCGCAAGTAGACACTCGATGAACTAGAGGAAGCCGAACCCGTACCTACCGCCTCCTCGTCGTCGTCCGAGTCCCCACCCCCCCTCCTCGTCCGTCTGCCGAGCCTGCTCCTCCTCGTCCCCGTCTCCGTCTCCGTCCCCGACCTCCACCTCCTCCTCCACCTCGTCCTGCATTGGCGTGGGAGGACGAGCCTGCCCCCTGCTGCTGCTCCTTCTCCTATCCGACGGCTCCTCTTCTGCAGTCGGCATAGGGCGTGTCCTTCGGTAAATCGAGAACACGTTCCTCTGACGGCTGCCCACCATCTTTGTTCAAACACCTGCAATTAGAAAGAATAAAAACGAGCTAATTAGAAATTAGAAAGAATAAACAAGAAGTAATTACAAATAGATGCAAAATAAACAAAACATAATTACAAAATAACATTGTATTACATGTATTAGAAATAATCTGCATGATCGGGATTAGCTGGATCATAAGTCTCATCATCACTATCAACCATGTTGAAATAATCAACACTATCCGAAGGAGGAATGTTGTCTTCATTCTCATTGCCTAAACGTAATCGCTCAAGCATTTGTAAGTCCTTCACATCTTGCACGTCATCTCCATCGTCCTCGTCATCAACCCAATCATCGTCTACATCCATTCCTATCGCTTCGGTTAAGTCTATCTCGAACCTCCCTTGTAGCTCCTCTTCTTGATAGAACTCTCCGTCATATGTGTTTGTGTTGAAGTTGTAATCTTCATCGTTTGGGACAGGTAGTTTACCGTGTGGCGATACCTTGTGCACAATAGACCAACCCTTAAGATGCTCTTTGGTTTGGCATGCGTATAAGGTATAATAAACCTACGTGGCCTGTTGAGCCACAATATATACATCATCTCCTGGATAGACAGAATCCTGTCGAATTTTGATTAGCCCAAGATGAGGGGTCCATCTCGTTACTCCAGGATCAAACCAATGGCATTTGAATATGATAGGACTAAGAGGTTTGCAACCGATGGCATTTACAAATGAAAGTTCGTATATTCCTTCAATTCTTCCATAATAGTCGAGGCCATCAGTGCCGGGGGTAAAAACTCCGCTATTTGTGGTTCTTCGGTTGGGCCGACTTTGCTCGTAGCTTGCTGTGTAAAAGCGATATCCAATCACATCATAACCGGTAAATGACTTGACCCTATAGGCATAGCCGTTTGCAACCTGTCTCAGCTCGCCATTGATAGACGCATCGATTTGGGCTTGCAAGCTCGAGTAGGATAGATCATTATATTATTTCAACGTACGAGCAACTTGGAAGGTCGAACTAAGTATGAGCTACATTCGAAAGTACCTTGTTTTTGAACCAAGAAATAAAATCGGGCCTCCCTGGTCCCGCACCCTTTGAAAGAAGGGTATCAGCTTCCTGCGGGGTAGGATCCCTTGATTGATTCCAGAAGTGATGAATAAATTCCCTGTACCAACGTAAAATAAGGGGTTGGATGAGGAACAGTGATGGCGTATTGAAACAAGTTCATTGAGAACTTACCCAATGTATGGCGCCACCTCGTCAAGGTTGTTCAACACATATATCATGATGCAGCGCCACTCTTTATGTGTCAAGGTCTTAGTGGTTGATGCACTTGCACTTCCGAGTTGCCCTTGGAAAAGGCTGAGGTTCAATTTATTTTCACCAGCATTGTAACGAGGGGGTGGATTATGCACGCTTGGAAGGTTCTCGGCGTAGTATTTCTCTGTGAAGTTTGACACCTCCTCCAGAATGTATGCCTCTGCAATAGAAGCCTCAATTTTCCCTTTATTTCTACATTTTTTGCGAAGAGTCTTTAGACATCTCTCGATTAGATAGCACCAATGGGCCTGCACGGGCCCCCCCATTCGTGCCTCATACGGGAGGTGCAATATCAAATGCTGCATCGGATTGAAGAAGCCGGGTGGGAAGATCTTCTCCAACTTACAGAGCAACACAGGTGCCTCGTTTTCTAAGTCATCAATCATGGTCCGAGATAACTCCTTAGCACAAAGCTGGCGGAAGAAGTAGCTTAACTCTGCCAGCGTTAGCCTATTGATATTTGGTAACGCAATTAGGAAATGATCCGCAAGCGCACGGATATCGGTGAGCACTTCACCCGGGATGTTATCTAGAGTATCGTATTTATTTTTTTACCACTAGGAGAAAGCGTGCATCTGACTAACCAAATATATTACTACTAACCTTTAGGCTACAACCACTGTGATTTGATGTGAGCGATGTATAGAGAAGACTGCAACTGCACTCTCGTTCTAACCTTGGTAAGGATGATCTACTGCTCTATTGGGGAGGCTCACGGAATCTAGACACCTCAAAGGATGTTCGACCCGCACCTATAAACCCTATCGATCCTGCTAACGGGATATGGAATACAAAGGTAGCTACGGAAATGTCACGTTCCTCGCTACTACCACGGTCCGGCTAGACAGGGGATATCTATGAGTATCCTAGCCCAAACACCTCGTTTACGCTAGAGATGATTACTCTAAACTCTACGCGAAGAGATTAAAGTAAACTCATAAACCAAAGAACAATAAAATAAAGAACTTACTAGAATTTAGAAGTCGAAATACTGAAGAATCCTAGGAGCAAGCCTCGGGTTAGGAGAACTTGATCCCGTAGGTACAACCTCGAAGTAGTCACCGACAGGCCGGGCTTCCTTCGATCTATACCTCCACTCTATCTCTCTCAATCTAGAAGAACTAAGTCTAATCTCACATTGGATGCTAAGCCCTAATGAGGTGGGAACCCTAAGGGAACCTCTCTCTCTGAATCCTCTCTGGAAAATATGAAAATAATGGACTTGGATTCTCCTCTCCAGGGGCCAGGGGTCCTGCTTATATAGTCCCTTCAAGTGAACCTGGGCCGTCGGATCAAAC
Source organism: Saccharum spontaneum (assembly GCA_022457205.1). Lineage (NCBI taxonomy): Eukaryota > Viridiplantae > Streptophyta > Magnoliopsida > Poales > Poaceae > Saccharum > Saccharum spontaneum. The sequence continues at coordinate 1,837,098 of CM039616.1, read as the reverse complement.
CGACATTAATCGCACGGTTTTCTTTGATCCTTTAGGTCGGTGGGGCATAATCCGCGAGACTCGTCCTGATTGGTTGCAGACCTAGGGTGGGCGCCCCAGGGTCCAGGGCAGGCGCCCTGGTCCCGGGCCCGTTCGGCCTCCCGTTCGATCCCGTGGCTTCTAGAGTCTTCTAGATGATAGAAAATCGGTGAACACGTTAATATCTCTATGTAATTCTGACGTGTGGGCCTTTCCTTTGTATTTCCTGATAACCCCCTGCAGAAACAGATAAACAACAAAACTCGTGAAATTCTGTCAGATCAAACCCTAATTCTAGGTGTTGCTTGCATATAGGTCCTTTTCCTTATTTATTGGATAATTAAAATTGATACTTAAGAACCGTCAACAAACACCCCCATACTTAGGCTTTTACTCGTCCTCGAGAAAAGGATGGTTCAGAAAAATAACTGGGGTTGAAACATTGTAAAGCATTCTTTTTATACCTGCAGGGTGTTGTGAATGTCCACTGTGCACTGTAGTCAGGGAAATATATGGTTGAAGTAGAGATCCTTTCTTCTTCTCAACCCTGTCACTTGGAGTTTTTTATATATTTTTGAATAGAAAACTTAGCATACCTTTATCCTTATAGGGGCTCTCAGATCACTCATTTATCTTTTGTATATCTCACTGAGGCTATTTTAATTTGTAGAAATTCTCAAGCATACTTACTTTGCATATTTTGCCTGGGTCAAAACGGGATCCGAGGAGAGGAATGCCATACTCTTAGATCAAAGACTTTGAAAATTAAAACTTGTCAACTCTTACTGGCATATTGCTTATTAGAGGGACCATGGGCTATCATTTTCTTTTTACCATATATATATTTTTATCATCTCATTTTTTTTCAGGTGGATACTGAGGTACCCCTAATTCTACTTCCGGACACTTGTCCATTTTTCTGCGAGGTTGTCGAGCACTTGCTCTTTTTTTATTTCCTCGAAATTTATATTTCTGCATAGCCCATGCCTCTAATGCAATAATACTTCGGAAGAGTGAATCTTTCTGAATAAAAATATCTTGATCTTGGGAGCATGATAAATCTCTCAACAAGGATCTAACTCGTTTTGCACAAACTCAATATAAAGCAAATTAATATTTTTAGGTTTATCAGGCATATAAAATATTGAGGATGGTAGCTATATTTTTGAAGTTTTTGAAAAGAAAATCTCCAAGCGACAAAGATTTCAAGAATAAGATACTCATATTCTACCATCTCACATTCCACAATGACTTGAGTAACACATGGTTTTTAAAATGATTTTCAATAAATGTAGGTTTTCAGAAATATCACAGAGTGAGATTGATCATGATTAAAAATATTTTTGTCTTTTTAAATTATCATGTTAGGAACAATATTCTACACAGCCCAATATGTATTTGTATATATGTAAATAAAGCGTGCAAAGTATATACCTGAATCGTGGAGTGGTGCAATCGAAGTGCATTTACCATGTCGGGGGGATTTCCCCATACTTGTTTCCTGCTTTCTTGCATAAAAATAAAGTTGAGATACACGAGGCATAATAATAATAATAATCTTTATTTGTCTTGAGGCATTTATTACACTGACTAATGAAGCGAACTAATCTAAACTGAATTAAATCTAATTGAATCTAATGATGAAGACTAAGACACACTGCCTCAAGGTCTAATCTAGATAGCTCAGTGTTGCTCTAAATCCCTGATCCTAGCAAGGGCATCAGAAAGGTCACGTTTAAGCGCGAGCACAGTAGTGTTCAGATTGGAGACCTGCCTACTAGGGGAGCTAACTGTGGACTGAAGTTCCATAATATGTCTATTTGCTGTCCTGATGTCCTCATCCACATCTGCTATGGTCCTGCGGCGCTTCGGTGGTGCAGTAAGAACTGGTTGGGCGTAGTAGGATGAGATTGAGCTGCGCTGGTTTGATGGTGGGGCTGCGAGCTATCGCTCTGTGTTGGCCGGGACGAGAGCGTAGGCGTCGGGGTCATCCTTGGGCTTGCGGTTGAGGTCGTAAGGGACGATCTCCTAGTTGCGGTGGGTCTTGTCGGCCATTGGAGAAGCAAGGAACTAGACAAGCTCTAATTGAGGAGGAGAGAAGGATTGAATGAATTGGTGTTGAAAGCTGACGTCAGGGGTCTGTTTATATAGGGGTCAAAAAGTGCCTCTAGGGTTTCCATAGATCCATCCCGCTGCCGGGCGTGCGTAACAACCCATTCGTGGAATTTTCTGGATAACCATAGATGAGGAAAGCACGTCGGAAGAGGCCAGGGCCGAGGGGACACCAGGGCAGGGTGCCCGGCCTCATCCTCAGGGCACCCGCCCTGGGCCTGCCTCCTCTGCGGGCCTGTTGATATTTGGTAACGCAATTAGGAAATAGGATCCGCAAGCGCACGGATATCGGTGAGCACTTCACCCGAGATGTTATCCTGGGTATCGTATTTATATTTTTACCTTTAGGAGAAAGAGTGCATCTGACTAACCAAATCTATTACTACTAACCTTTAGGCTACAACCACTATGATTCGATGTGAGTGATGTATAGAGAAGACTACAACCGCACTCTTCTTCTAACCTTGGTAAGGATGATCTACTGTTCTATTGGGGAGGTTTACGGAATCTAGACACCACAAAGGATGTTCAACCCGCACCTATAAACCCTATCGATCCTGCTAACGGGATATGGAATACAAAGGTAACTCGGAATTGTCACGTTCCTCGCTACTACCACGGTCCGGCTAGATGAGGGGATATCTATGAGTATCCTAGCTTAAACACCATGTTTACGCTAGAGATGATTACTCTAAACTCTACGCGAAGAGATCAAAGTAAACTCATAAACCAAAGAACAATAAAACAAAGAAATTACTAGAATTTAGAAGTCAAAATACTGAAGAATCCTGAGAACAAGCCTCGGGTTAGGAGAACTTGATCCCGCAGGTACAACCTCGGAGTAGACACCGACAGGCCGGCTTCCTCCGATCTACACCTCCACTCTATCTCTCTCAATCTAGTAGAACTAATTCTACTTTCACATTGGATGCTAAGCCCTAAGAGGTGGGAACCCTAGAGAGAACCTCTCTCTCTAAACCCTAACTAGAGATATGCAACTGAATAATGAATTGGGGTCTTCTCCACCAGGGGTCAGGGGCCTTGCTTATATAGCCCTTTTGGATGAATCTGGACCGTCGGATCAAACCGACCTTCATCCTACGGTTTTCCTTGATCCTCAAAGGCGGTGGAGCATAATCGGCGAGACTCGACCTGATTGGTCCCGGGGGCAGGGCGGGCGCCCTAGGGCACAGGGCGGGCGCCCTGTGTCCTGGCCCGTTACGGCTCCCGTTCGTTCCCGCGGCTTCTAGAATCTTCTAGATGTAAGATAATTACGTGTTCGGTTAATATCCCGTTATTAATCCGACATGTGGGCCTTTCTTCCGTTTTTCCTGATAACCCCCTGCAGAAATAGATAAACAGCAAAACTCGTGGAATTCTGTTAGATCAAACCCTAATTCTAGGTGTTGCTTGCATATAGGTCCTTTTCTTTATTTATTTGATGGTTATAATTGATACTTAAGAACCGTCAACAAACACCCCCATACTTAGGCTTTTACTCATCCTCGAGAAAAGGTTGGTTAATAAAACATCTGGGGTTGAAACACTCTTTTATACCTGCAGGGTGTTGTAAAAATCCACTGTGCACTTATAGTCAGGGAAATATATGGTCAGAGTAAAGAGCCTTTCTTCTTCTTAATCCCTATCACTTGGAGTTTTTACATATTTTTGAAAAGAAAAACTTAGCATACCTTTATCCTCATAGGTGCTCTCAGAGTCACTCATTATCTTTTATATTTCTCTCTGAGGCTGTTTTGATTTTGCAAAAATAATTCTTTAAGCATACATACCTTGCATTTATTGTATGGTCAAAACCGGATCCGAGGAGAAGAATGCCATACTCTTAGATCAAAGATTTTGAAAATTAAAAACTTGTCACTCTTACTGGCATATTGCTTATTAGAGGGACCATGGGCTATCATTTTCTTTCCATCATATTTTTATCATATCTCATTTTTTTTCATTTTGGGTGGATACCGAGGTACCCCTAATTCTACTGCCGGACACTTGTCCATTTTTTCCACGAGGTTATCGAGCACTTGCTCCTTTTTATTTCCTCGATATATTCATAATTTTGCATAGCCCATGCCTCTAACGCAATAATACTTCGGAAGAGTGAATCTTTCTGAATAAAAATGTCTTGATCTTAGGAGTATGATAAATCTCTCAACAAGGGTCTAACTTGTTTTGAACAAACTCAATCCAAAGCAGATAGCTTTAATTAATATTTTCATGTTTAGCAGGCATATAAAACTTGAGGATGGTAGCTATAATTTTGAGATTTTTAAAACAAATTCTCCAAGCAATAAAGATACTAAGAATAAGGTACTCATACCCTTACCATCTCTTATTCCACAATGACTTTTAGCAACACAGGGTTTTGAAATAATTTTAATAATTGCAGGTTTCCAGGAAATATCACAGAGTGAGATTGATCATGATTATAAGCATTTTTATCCTTTTAATTTATCATGTTTAGAGAGATAAAATTCTGCACAAACTAAGGTGAGTGTGTAAGTGTGTAATAAAAGTGTGCAGAGTGTGTACCTGGTTCATGGAGTGGTGCAATCGAAGTGTGTGACATGTCAGGGAATCTCCCCCATACTTGTTTTCTGCTTTCTTGCACAAAAATAAAGTAGAGACACACAAGACATACTAATAATAATCTTTATTAATCTTGAAGCATTTATTACAACCGAATAATAATAATAACCGAATATAATAGATCTAAACTGATTATAAGCGAACCTAATCGAATCTAATAATAACTAAGACATATATAGCCCCAAGATCTAATCTAGATAGCTCAGCGACGCTCACGCCTCGTAAGACTATGCTCTAACTCATCGATCCTCTTGTTGGCGTCGGGCTTTAATTTTTAATTGGAAAGTAAAAATTGATCACGTCTATTTCTTCTAATTCTTTATTGGGCTCTAAAAATAATTTAAGACGTTGACCATTTACCTTGAATAACGTACCTTCGTCATTTTGAAGTGTGATAGCTCCGTGGGATGATGAATGAATTACCTTGAATGGTCCTTCCCATTTGCTCCGGAGCTTTCCATGCCCGAAAAGCTTCACCCTGGAATTAAAAAGTAATACCTTATCTCCGGGTGAGAACTCCTTCTTCTTGATCCTCTTGTCATGCCATCTCTTGACTCTTTCTTTGTAGATCTTTGAATTGTGATATGCTTTCTCCCGCCATTCTTCTAACTCCGATAATTGCATTCTTCTATGTTTTCCGGCGATATCTAGGTCCATATTCCATCTTTTTATGGCCCAGTGTGCCTTGAACTCAAGTTCAACAGGTAGGTGACAGGTCTTTCTGTATACCAATTGGTATGAAGACATTCCAATTGGGGTCTTGTATGTTGTCCGGTAAGCCCAGAGTGCATCGGGTAACTTGTCCTTCCATGCCGTTCCCATCTCGTTCACCGTCTTCTGAAGAATGTTCTTGATTTGCTTGTTAGAAGTCTCTGCTTGGCCACTTGTCTGAGGATGATAGGGAGTAGCGATGTTGTGACGGATTCCATGTCTTGATAGATAGTGCTCGAAGCGCTTGTCAATGAAGTGTGATCCTCCATCACTTATCACTATCCTGGGGACTCCAAATCTTGGAAATATGATTTCCTCAAACATCCTCTTCGAACTGATATTGTCGGCATGTTTTCAAGGTAGTGCCTCTACCCACTTGGAGACGTAATCAACCGCCACCAAGATGAACTCACACTTCTTAGATGGGGGAAATGAACCCATGTAGTCTATTCCCCAGACATCAAAGAGTTCAATCTGAAGGTTGTTGGTGAGTGGCATGGCATCCCTTGTATTTATGTTTCCGTGCCTTTGACATGGCCCACATCTTCTGATATATTGCTTCGTGTCATCGTACATCGTAGGCCAGTAGAATCCACATTGCCAGATCTTTGAATGTGTACGGAATGCTCCATAGTGACCTCCGTATGGTGATGAGTGACATCTGTCGATGATCTTCAATCCTTCCTCAGTGGTCACACATCTTCTAAGTAGGCCATCAGCGCATACTCGGAAGAGATATGGCTCATCCCATATATGTGAACGACTTTCCTGAATAAGCTTCTTCTTGTTTGCTCCGGGTGGTACATAACCTGAAACCATAAAATTAACAATATCTGCATACCAGGGGTCAGATCTGTTAATCCCGTAAAGCATGTCGTCCCGGAGTGAGTCATTAATGGGGGGTTCCTGTGAATTCTTAAAGTATATTCTAGACAAGTGATTAGCAACAAAATTTTCTACTCCCTTTTTATATTTTATTTCTAAGTCAAATTCTTGGAGTAATAAAATCCATCTGATTAAGCGAGGTTTAGCATCTTTCTTAGTGAGCAAATATTTTAGTGCAGCATGATCAGTGTAAACAATTATCTTAGCTCCAACTAAATAAGATCTAAATTTATCAATGGCAAAAACAACAGCCAGAAGCTCTTTTTCAGTGGTTGCATAATTAAGTTGAGCTCCTGTCAAAGTTTTACTTGCATAAGCAATTGCATGATGCTTTTTATCTTTAGTTTGTCCCAAAACTGCCCCCACAGCATAATCACTAGCATCACACATAATTTCAAAAGGCAACGACCAATCAGGGGGTTGAATGATTGGTGCAGAGATGAGTGCTTGCTTTAATAAATTGAAAGAATTTAGACATGCATCATCAAATTCGAAAGGAGCATCCTTGGCTAGCAAAAGAGTAAGTGGTCTCGCAATAAATGAAAAGTCTTTTATAAATCTGCGATAAAAACCAGCATGGCCAAGAAAACTTCGAATTCCTTTTATATTCACAGGTGGAGGTAGTTGTTCAATTACTTCAATTTTAGCTCTATCTACCTCAATACCTCTTTCAGACACTAGGTGTCCTAGCACTATTCCTTCTCTAACCATAAAATGACATTTTTCCTAATTAAGGATTAAGTGCTTTTCTTCACATCTTTGCAAAACCTTATCTAAGTTCTCAAGACAACTATCAAAAGTTTTTCCATAAACTGAGAAATCATCCATGAAAACTTCCATAATCTCTTCAATCATATCAGAAAATATAGACATCATACATCTTTGAAAAGAAGCTGGTGCATTACATAACCCAAAAGACATTCTACGATAAGCATACGTTCCATATGGGCATGTAAAAGTGGTTTTGCTTTGATCATCAGGATGGATAGGGATCTGGTGGTACCCTGAATATCCATCTAGAAAACAGAAAAACGAGTGTTTTGCTAACCGCTCAAGCATCTCATCTATAAAAGGCAAAGGAAAATGATCCTTTTTCGTGGCTTTATTAAGTTTTCTATAGTCTATGCACATCCGCCACCCAGTGACGGTGCGTTGCGGAATTAGCTCATTCTTATCATTAGTAACAACAGTCATGCCTCCCTTTTTAGGCACAACTTGAACAGGGCTTACCCACTCACTATGCGGCACAGGATATATAATCCCTGCATGCAGCAACTTTATAACTTCTTTTTTAACTACCTCTCTCATCGCGTTGTTAAGTCTACGTTGAGGCTCTCGAGAGGGTGTAACAGAAGGATCTGTCGGAATACGATGGGTACAAATCATAGGACTGATTCCTGTGAGATCTTGAAGTGAGTAGCCGAAAACAGAGTGGTGTTTTTCAAGAATGGTCATTAATCGCAGAGTTTGCTCCTGAGTGAGTTTATTACTAACGATCACAGGAAACTCTGGATTATTGTTTAGGAAAGCATAGGTAAGACCGGGTGGTAAAGTTTTGAGTTCTATGGGGGGTCTAGGTGTTTCTGCAAACTCATCTAAGGGTTCAGGTTCAGAAGGTTCGGCCTCTTCTTCAGTGAAGAAGGGGGCTTCCTCTTCTAAGTCTGGATCATCTAAAAGTTCTAGAGATGCAGCCTTTACCTCCTCCATAGGATCAGGCAAAAGATATGGCTCGGTCTTATTATTCAAGGAGTGAGTTATTGTAATTGGAAGTTTAAAATCCTTTCCCAAGGAAATGTGGAGCTTTCCAGTTTGACCTTCATAAAGGAGTCTTCTAAAAGATTGTCCAATCAGTAGGTCGAAACCCCATATATCAAAGATATAAAAGTTCAAATGAACCATGGAGCCTTCTACCATAAAGGGTAGGACATTAATAATTCCAAGACTGGGGACTAATCGTCCCGAAGATTCCTTTATGACCTTTGTTGTGGGGGTTAAAACAAGTTTCCCAAATAAATTAAGTGCAAAAGCTTCGGACATAATATTGATCCCCACAACAGGATTATAGAGAGCGTTAAATTGATCAGAATTATAAGCACAGCGTGTAGTTATAGAGGGTGTGTCCACTCGGATTACTTCAGAGGAAAGCTCTGACTCCTCTAACCATTCGCTACTCATAACCGAGATAAGCTCTCTCAATTGACGTTCACTTGGTAAACAAATGCTAAATTGGCCGTTTTGGGGTCGGTCTATAGAATGGTAGTTTGAAATGTTTCCAAAATCGGCAAAGAGATCGGATTCTATGTCTAGCATGAAATCAGATGGTAGAATTTCTTCCTTTTGTGGCTCAGAACCTGGGATAGCTAAAGTAGGTGAAAAATTTGGCAGAGTGTCTACTTCGGCTTCGTAGGTTTTATCATGGAGGGCATTATCCATCTCAGCTTCTAGGATTCTATTCAAGATCCCCTTAGCTTCATCAGTAGGGATACGAAAGAAAGAACCTCTAGCCATAGTATGCAGCATTTGTTTATTATCTTTCTGAAGACCTCGAAAAAAGTGAAATAAAAGAACATTGTCTTCAAGCAAAAGTTTTGGACCAGATTCTAAAAGATCAGAAAAACATTTCCAGGATTTTCCCAAAGTTTCATTATCTTTTTGTTTAAAAGATAGGACTTCGAGTCTAAGGTCACCAGTACGGTCAAGGGAATAAAAATCTAGACAAAAGTTGGCTCTTAAAACTCCCCATTCACCTTGCTGTTGACTTACCTTCTGACTATACCATCGTCTAGCTTCTCCTCTTAAAGAAAAAGGAAAAAGCTTCCAACGTAAAGTCTTATCAGAGATGCCATCAATGCGAAGACAATCGCATGTCTGCTCAAAATCTCTAATATGAAGGTAAGGGTTTTCGTCTTCCTTTCCCGAAAAGGATAGGTTCTCAATCATGGTAATTAACCTTGAACTTAACCTATACTGGGATGTTTGGATAGGCTGTGATGACTCCCATGGTAAAAGGTCAGTTGCTGAAGGTGTTGCGGCATCAAAGATAGATATAGAACCTTGGTTTTCCATTTTTGGTAAAAAGAAAAAGAAAGAATGAAAAAGATAAGAAAATAAAAAGTATGAATACAAGCTAGTAGTAAGACTCAAGGTTATCTCAGCAAACCGTCTTTCTCCCCGGCAACGGCGCCAGAAATGCTTGTTGATATTTGGTAACGCAATTAGGAAATAGGATCCGCAAGCGCACGGATATCGGTGAGCACTTCACCCGAGATGTTATCCTGGGTATCGTATTTATATTTTTACCTTTAGGAGAAAGAGTGCATCTGACTAACCAAATCTATTAGTACTAACCTTTAGGCTACAACCACTATGATTCGATGTGAGTGATGTATAGAGAAGACTACAACTGCACTCTTCTTCTAACCTTGGTAAGGATGATCTACTGTTCTATTGGGGAGGTTTACGGAATCTAGACACCACAAAGGATGTTCAACCCGCACCTATAAACCCTATCGATCCTGCTAACGGGATATGGAATACAAAGGTAACTCGGAATTGTCACGTTCCTCGCTACTACCACGGTCCGGCTAGACGAGGGGATATCTATGAGTATCCTAGCTTAAACACCACGTTTACGCTAGAGATGATTACTCTAAACTCTACGCGAAGAGATCAAAGTAAACTCATAAACCAAAGAACAATAAAACAAAGAACTTACTAGAATTTAGAAGTCGAAATACTAAAGAATCCTGAGAACAAGCCTCGGGTTAGGAGAACTTGATCCCGCAGGTACAACCTCGGAGTAGACACCGACAGGCCGGCTTCCTCCGATCTACACCTCCACTCTATCTCTCTCAATCTAGTAGAACTAATTCTACTTTCACATTGGATGCTAAGCCCTAAGAGGTGGGAACCCTAGAGGGAACCTCTCTCTAAACCCTAACTAGAGATATGCAACTGAATAATGAATTGGGGTCTTCTCCACCAGGGGTCAGGGGCCTTGCTTATATAGCCCTTTTGGATGAATCTAGACCGTCGGATCAAACCGACCTTCATCCTACGGTTTTCCTTGATCCTCAAAGGCGGTGGAGCATAATCCGCGAGACTCGACCTGATTGGTCCCGGGGGCAGGGCGGGCGCCCTAGGGCACAGGGCGGGCGCCCTGTGTCCTGGCTCGTTACGGCTCCCGTTCGTTCCCGTGGCTTCTGGAATCTTCTAGATGTAAGACAATTACGTGTTCGGTTAATATCCCTTCATTAATCCGACATGTGGGCCTTTCTTCCGTTTTTCCTGATAACCCCCTGCAGAAATAGATAAACAGCAAAATTCGTGGAATTATGTTAGATCAAACCCTAATTCTAGGTGTTGCTTGCATATAGGTCCTTTTCTTTATTTATTTGATGGTTATAATTGATACTTAAGAACCGTAAACAGGGCCCGCTTGCTCGAGCGTGTTTCTAGAAGTATTTTTATCCCGAAAAATATATACGTGGCCCAAAAACGTCAGATTAAAAAGGTCAGGCTTTAATTCTCCATCGAAAGGTAAAAATGGATCACGTCTATTTCTTCTAATTCTTTATTGGGTTCTAAAAATAATTTAAGACGTTGACCATTTACCTTGAATAACGTACCTTCGTCGTTTTGAAGTGTAATAGCTCCATGGGATGATGAATTGACTACCTTGTATGGTCCTTCCCATTTACTCCGGAGTTTTCCATGCCCGAAAAGCTTCACCCTAGAATTAAAAAGTAATACCTTATCTCCGGGTGAGAACTCCTTCTTCTTGATCCTCTTGTCATGCCATCTTTTGACTCTTTCTTTGTAGATCTTCGAATTGTGATATGGTTTCTCTCGCCATTCTTCCAATTCTGATAGTTGCATTCTTCTATGATCTCCAGCAACATCTAGGTCCATATTCCATCTTCTTATGGCCCAGTGTGCTTTGAACTCTAGTTCAACAGGCAAGTGGCAAGTCTTCCCATACACCAATTGGTATGGGGTCATTCCAATTGGGGTCTTGTATGCTGTCCGGTATGCCCAGAGTGCATCGAGTAACTTTTCCTTCCATGCTGTTCCCATCTCATTTACTGTTTTCTGAAGAATGTTCTTGATTTGCTTGTTGGAAGTCTCTGCTTGGCCACTTGTCTGAGGATGATATGGGGTAGCAACGTTGTGACGGATTCCATGTTTTGCTAGATAATGCTCAAAGTGTTTGTCAATGAAGTGTGATCCCCCATCACTTATCACCACCCTAGGGACTCCAAATCTTGGAAATATAATGTCTTCAAACATCCTCTTTGAATTAATATTGTCGGCACGCTTGCAAGATAGTGCTTCTACCCACTTGGAGACGTAGTCAACTGCCACCAAGATGAATTCACACTTCTTTGATGGAGGAAATGGACCCATGTAGTCTATTCCCCAAACATCAAAGAGCTCAATCTGAAGGTTGTTGGTGAGTGGCATAGCATCTCTTGTATTTATGTTTCCGTGCCTTTGACATGGCCCACATCTTCTGATATATTACCTTGTGTCTTCATACATTGTAGGCCAATAGAATCCACATTGCCAGATCTTTGAATGTGTACGGAATGCTCCATAATGACCTCCGTATGGTGATGAATGGCATATGTCGATGATCTTCCACCCTTCCTCAGTGGTCACACACCTTCTGAGTAAGCCATCAGCACATACTCGGAAGAGGTATGGCTCATCCCTTATGTGTGAACGACTTTCTTAAATAAGCTTCTTCTTGTTCGCTCCTGGTGGTACATACCCTGAAACCATAAAATTAACAATATCTGCATACCAGGGGTCAGACCTGTTGATTCCATAGAGCATGTCGTCCCGGAGTGAATCATTAATGGGTGTTTCCTGTGGATCCTTAAAGTGCATTCTAGACAAGTGATCAGCAACAGAATTTTCTACTCCCTTTTTATCTTTTATTTCTAAGTCAAATTCTTGGAGTAACAAGATCCATCTAATTAGGCGAGGTTTAGCATCTTTTTTAGTGAGCAAATATTTTAATGCAGCATGATCAGTGTAAACAATTATTTTAGCTCCTACTAAGTAAGATCTAAATTTATCAATGGCAAAGACAACAGCCAGAAGCTCTTTTTCAGTGGTTGCATAATTAAGTTGAGCTCCTGTCAAAGTTTTACTAGCGTAAGCAATTGCATGATGCTTCTTGTCTTTTGTTTGCCCCAAAACTGCCCCCACAGCATAATCACTAGCATCACACATAATTTCAAAAGGCAACGACCAATCAGGGGGTTGAATGATTGGTGCAGAGATGAGTGCATTCTTTAATAATTCAAAAGCTTTTAAACATGCATCATCAAATTCAAAAGGAGCATCCTTGGCTAGCAAAAGATGAGTGGTCTAGCAATAAATGAAAAATCTTTTATGAATCTGCGATAAAAACCAGCATGGCCAAGAAAGCTTCGAATTCCTTTTATATTCACAGGTGGAGGTAGTTGTTCTATTACTTCAATTTTAGCTTTATCTACCTCAATACTTCTTTCAGACACTAGGTGTCCTAGCACTATTCCTTCCCTAACCATAAAATGACATTTTCCCAGTTAAGGACTAAGTGCTTTTCTTTGCATCTTTGCAAAACCTTGTCTAAGTTTTCAAGACAATTATCAAAAGTTTTTCCATAAACAGAAAAATCATCCATGAAAACTTCCATAATCTCTTCAATCATATCAGAAAATATAGACATCATGCATCTTCGATAAGAAGCTGGTGCATTACATAGCCCAAAAGACATTCTACGATAAGCATAAGTTCCGTATGGACAGGTAAAAGTGGTTTTGCTTTGATCATCAGGATGGATCGGGATCTGGTGGTACCCTGAATATCCATCTAAGAAACAGAAGAACGAATGGTTCGCTAACCGCTCTAACATCTCATCTATAAAAGGTAAAGGAAAGTGATCCTTTTTCGTGGCTTTATTCAGTTTTCTATAGTCAATGCACATCCGCCACCCTGTGACAGTGCGTTGTGGAATTAGCTCGTTCTTCTCATTTGTAACAACAGTCATGCCTCCCTTTTTAGGCACAACTTGAACAGGGCTCACCCACTCACTATGCGGCACAGGATATATAATCCCTGCATGCAGCAACTTTATAACTTCCTTTTTAACTACTTCTCTCATCGCGTTGTTGAGTCTACGTTGGGGTTCCCGAGAAGGTGAAACAGAAGGATCTGTCGGAATGCGATGGGTGCAAATCATAGGACTGATTCCTGTAAGATCTTGGAGTGAGTAGCCAAAGACTGAGTGATGTTTTTCTAAAATGGTCATTAATCGCAGAGTTTGTTCCTGAGTGAGTTTATTACTAATGATCACAGGAAACTCTGGATTATTGTTTAGGAAAGCATAGATAAGACCGGGTGGTAAAGTTTTAAGCTCTATAGGAGGTCTGGGTGTTTCTGCAAACTCATCTAAAGGTTCAGGTTCAGAAGGTTCAGCTTCCTCTTCTATGAAGAAAGGGGCTTCTTCTTCTAAGTCTGATTCATTTAAAAGCTCTAGAGACGTAACTTTTACCTCTTCCATAGGATCAGGCAAAAGAGATGACTCGATCTTATTATTCAAGGAGTGAGAAATTGTCATAGGGAATTTAAAATCCTTTCCAAAAGAAATGTGTAGCTTTCTAGTTTGACCTTCATAAAGGAGTCTTCTAAATGGTTGTCCTATCAACAGGTCGAAGTCCCATGTATCAAAGATATAAAAGTTCAAATGAATCATGGAGCCTTCTACCATAAAGGGTAGGACATTCACAATTCCAAGACTGGGGACCAATCGTCCCGAAGATTCCTTCATGAACTTTGTTGTGGGGGTTAAAATTAATTTTCCAAATAATTTAAGTGCAAAAGCTTCAGACATGATATTGATCCCCACAATAGGATTATAGAGAGCATCAAATTGATCAGAATCATAAGCACAGCGTATAGTGATAGGAGGTGGATCCAAACGGATCACTTCAGAGGAAAGCTCTGACTCCAACCATTCGCTACTCACGACTGAGATAAGCTCTCTCAATTGATATTCACTTGGTAAACAAATGCTATAATGGCCGCTTTGGGGTTTGTCTATAGAATGGTAGTTTGAAATGTTTCCAAAATCGGCAAAAAGATCAGATTCTATATCCAGCATGAAATCAGGTGGTGGAATTTCTTCCTTTTGTGGCTCAAAACTTGGGATAGCTGAAGTAGGTGAAGAATTCGGCAGAGTATCTACTTTGGCTTCGTAGGTTTCATCATGGAGGGTATTATCCATCTCAGCTTCTAGGATTCTATCTAGGATCGCTCTAGCTTCATCAGTAGGGATACGAAAGAAAGAACCTCTAGACATTGTATGTAGCATTTGTTTATGATCTTTTTGAAGACCTCAAAAGAAATGAAAAGGAGAATAGGGTCTTCAATATTGAGTTTTGGACCAGATTCTAAAAGATCAGAAAAATGTTTCTAGGATTTTCCCAAAGTTTCATTTTCTTTTTGTTTAAAAGATAGAACTTCGAGTCTAAGGTCGGCGATACGATCGAGGGAATAAAAATCTAAACAGAAGTTGGCTCGTAAGACTCCCATTCACCTCGTTGTTGACTTACCTTCTGACTATACCATCGTCTAGCTTCTCCTCTTAAGGAAAAAGGAAAAAGCTTCCAATGTAAAGTCTTATCAGAAATGCCTTCAATACGAAGACAATCGCATGTTTGCTCAAAATCTCTAATATGAAGGTAAGGATTTTCATCTTCCTTTCCCGAAAAGGATAGGTTCTCAATCATGGCAATTAACCTTGAACTTAACCTATACTGGGATGTTTGGATAGGCTGTGATGACTCCCATGGTAAAAGGTCAGTTTCCGAAGGTGTTGCAAATTGATAGATTGATTTAGAATCTTGGTTCTCCATAAGGTAAGAATAAAGAAAAGATAAGGAATAAAAAGATAAAGAAAGATAAAAGTATAGGTACAAGCTAGTAGTAAGATTCAAGGTTATCTCAGCAAACCGTCTTTCTCTCCGGCAACGGCGCCAGAAATGCTTGTTGATATTTGGTAACGCAATTAGGAAATGATCCGCAAGCGCACGGATATCGGTGAGCACTTCACCCGGGATGTTATCCAGAGTATCGTATTTATTTTTTTACCACTAGGAGAAAGCGTGCATCTGACTAACCAAATCTATTACTACTAACCTTTAGGCTACAACCACTGTGATTTGATGTGAGCGATGTATAGAGAAGACTGCAACTGCACTCTCGTTCTAACCTTGGTAAGGATGATCTACTGCTCTATTGGGGAGGCTCACGGAATCTAGACACCTCAAAGGATGTTCGACCCGCACCTATAAACCCTATCGATCCTGCTAACGGGATATGGAATACAAAGGTAGCTACGGAAATGTCACGTTCCTCGCTACTACCACGGTCCGGCTAGACAGGGGATATCTATGAGTATCCTAGCCCAAACACCTCGTTTACGCTAGAGATGATTACTCTAAACTCTACGCGAAGAGATTAAAGTAAACTCATAAACCAAAGAACAATAAAATAAAGAACTTACTAGAATTTAGAAGTCGAAATACTGAAGAATCCTAGGAGCAAGCCTCAGGTTAGGAGAACTTGATCCCACAGGTACAACCTCGAAGTAGTCACCGACAGGCCGGGCTTCCTTTGATCTATACCTCCACTCTATCTCTCTCAATCTAGAAGAACTAAGTCTAATCTCACATTGGATGCTAAGCCCTAATGAGGTGGGAACCCTAAGGGAACCTCTCTCTCTGAATCCTCTCTGGAAAATATGAAAATAATGGACTTGGATTCTCCTCTCCAGGGGCCAGGGGTCCTACTTATATAGTCCCTTCAAGTGAACCTGGGCCGTCGGATCAAACCGACATTAATCGCACGGTTTTCCTTGATCCTTTAGGTCGGTGGGGCATAATCCGCGAGACTCGTCCTGATTGGTTGCAGACCTAGGGCGGGCGCCCCAGGGTCCAGGGCGGGCGCCCTGGTCCCGGGCCCGTTCGGCCTCCCGTTCGATCCCGTGGCTTCTGGAGTCTTCTAGATGATAGAAAATCGGTGAACACGTTAATATCTCTATGTAATTCTGACGTGTGAGCCTTTCCTTTGTATTTCCTGATAACCCCCTGCAGAAACAGATAAACAACAAAACTCATGGAATTCTGTCAGATCAAACCCTAATTCTAGGTGTTGCTTGCATATAGGTCATTTTCCTTATTTATTGGATAATTAAAATTGATACTTAAGAACCGTCAACATAGCCACACATGCTCAGGGACATAGCCTCGAACCATTGCCGGAAGAAGCCGCTCAAGCCATATGTGGTAGTCATGACTCTTCATCCCGTTGGCTCGCAGAGTAGATAAGTTCACTCCCCTCCTCAGATTTGCTGCATACCCATTAGGAAACATTAGCGTCTACATCCATTCAAGTACTTTCCTCCTGTATTTCCTAGCCAAGACGAAATCGGTCTTAGGCCTTTTCCATGTCTTACCGGCTCTAGGAGGCTACATCTCTTGTTTTGGTCTATCGCATAATGTTGCCAAGTCCACTCTAGCCTTAGGGTTGTCTTTTGACTTTTCAGTTTCCATGATGGTTCCCCAAAGTGCCTCGACGGCATTTTTTTCAGTGTGCATTACATCAATGTTATGTGGGAGAAGGAGGTCATCAAAATAGGGGAGCCTCGTCAACCCTGACTTATGAGTCCACATGTGTTCCTCACCATACCCCACAAAACCACCACCTTCTTGATTGGGCACGAGAGCATCTATCTGAGCATGAATCTCGGCACTAGTCATCATTTGCGGTGGAGGGTCTTTCACTACGACACCTTTCATAAAGTTCTTGATTTCTTGTCTGAATGGATGGTCAAGAGGGAGGAATTGACGATGTTTGTCAAATGACGAATACTTGCCACCCTTCTGTAACCAAATGAACCTTAGACGTTCCTTGCATATTGGACATGGAAACTTCCCGTGAACACACCAGGCGCAGAATATCCCATAGGCCAGGAAGTCATACAGAGAGTAGTGGTACCAAACGTACATTTTGAAGCTTGTATTTGTAGCTCGGTCGTATGTCCATACGCCTTCCTCCCAAGCACTGACCAATTCATCAATCACAGGCTCCATGTACACACCCATATTACTCCCTAGGTGTCCAGGAATTATCAATGACAAGAATATATTCTATCTTTGAAAGCATACGCCAGAGGGGGAGATTGAGGGGGATAATGAACACAGGCCAACATGTGTATGGGGCAGCCATCAATCCATAAGGATTGAACCCATCTGTTGCCAGCGCAACACGTACATTACGAGCCTCATCTGCTTTCTCACGATAAATGCAATCAAAGCGGGTCCATGCTTCACCATCAGATGGATGTACCAGTTTGTCAGCATTGTATCATTTTCCCTTTTTGTGCCATGTCATCTGTTTCGCAGATTCCTCGATCATGTATAGCCGTTGGATCCTCGGTACGAATGGGAGGTACCGTAGGATCTTCACAGGGATCGTAAGCTACCTCTTCTGGCCATCACCAGAGTCTACCTCTAGGTACCTGGATGATTTACACTTTGGACAGTAATTTGCATCCTTGTGTTCTTTTCTAAATAGGACGCACCCCTTCGGACAAACATGTATCTGATCATATGGCATCTTGAGTGCACGAAGGAGTTTCTGTGACTCGTACATGTTCTTTGGCAGAATGTGGCCATCCGGAAGCAGGCTGCCAATCACGGTCAACATACTATCGAAGTGTTCTCGACTCATGCTACACTCAGACTTGAACCCCATTAAACATCTAATGGCATCCAGTTGAGAAACTGTTGTCTGGTCGTGAAGGGGTTTCTGTGCTGAAGACATCATGTCATAAAACGCCTTTGCCGTTTCCTCCATCTCCTCCTCCGTACGTCCTTTAGTGTACTGCCCTTTATGAAAGTCATCTAACATATCTGCTACCCCGGCAGCAGGATCAAAATCCTTGACGCGGGGTCTCACCACCTCCTCTCTTAGACGATGGGCTTCACCATGGTGGACCCACCGAGTATAGTTCGGCGTAAATCCATTCTTCAAAAGATGTTTATCCATATCCACCTTATTTTTTCTTTTTCTATTTGCACATCTCTTGCAGGGACACAAAACTAGAAACGCTCCTTTAGCAGACTCACCAAATGCTAGTTCCAAGAAATCATTGGTCTTCATCATCCATTCAGTGGTGAAATCACTCTGACTTGAGTGACCCGTGTACATCCACTCACGGTCATCCATCCTCTAACATATATACCAGCGAGCAAAGTAACCATCAATTGCAGCTACATGTCGTTCGTACTATCTAATAGGTGAGGATAGGTCCTAATCCCACCCGCGGATGCATAGATGAGGTTACTTTCCATGCTCTACTCCTATCGGAGACAGAATTTCGGCAGCACCTCCCCGCTGTTCTCCCGATACACGTCCTAGCAGGGAGAGTGTGTATCTGGAGAACAACAGGGAGATGATGCCGAAACCCTGTCTCGAATCAAAGCAGACCAAGGAAACTAACTCATCTACGCATCCACGGACTGTCCAAAATATGTGAACAATCCAAAATAGATACGGTCATAGATATACAAAGATCTGCATACCAATAACTGTATCTCTTTCGAACGGGAGACGCCTAACCAAGTTACGCGAGCTACGACTATAATAAGGAAAGAGGTTATACCTAGGGTGCCGGTGGAGTCAGGATAGCGGAGCCGTGGCGAGTCGGTGCAGTGGCGAGGCGACGCAGTGCAGGCAGACCCGCAACACCGAGGAAGACGATCGACGTACTCCGACTTCGCTTCAACGGGCTCTTCTCTGCAAAAAAGAAAGAAAAATAATACTATTAATTAAAAATTTCGGCAGAACCTCCCCTGCACGAGGAGGTTTCGAATACCTGCAAAAAACAATGGCACGATGGCCGACATTCACATATGACAGCTCAATGGCCGACATCCACATACAACGGCTCGATGGCCGATATCCACATACAACGGCTCAATGTCCGAAAACCACATACAATGACAACACATACAACAACAATTACTACTGACACGACTATTTCACGCATTACACGAATTGCATACAAAAGGAATGAACGAACCTAGTGTGTGCTCGTTGGCGGTGCGGCGGCACGGCGGCGCGGTCGCGCGGCCGTGCAGGGCGAGCGGCGCGGGCGGCGGGCGTGGGCGCGGCTCGGCGGGCGGGCGCGTGTGCGAGCGGCCGGCGTGGCGGTCAAGCGGGCGGCGGCACGGGGCTACGCGGGGCGGGTCGGGCGGGCGTGGCGCGGGGCGGGCCGGGCAGCGCGGCACGGAGTGGGGCGGCGCGGCGCGGCCGGGCGCGGCGGCTGGGGGCGCGGAGGCGTTGGGCGGGAGCAGCTGAAAGAGATGTCGGGCTCGCGGGCCCGTTTATATCCCTGCTTTGCCGAGTGCCCGCGATTCGGCACTCGGCAAAGATTTTATTTTTTAAAAAAAATGCTTTGCCGAGTGGCGGCGATCTGGCACTCGGCAAAGCCTTTTTTTTAAAAAAAATTTCTTTGCCGAGTGCCAGATCGCCGGCACTCGGCAAAGTTTTTAATTTTTTTTTGCACCCAATTTTTTTTTCAGCCCTACTATAATATTAGGAGCTACATTTTAAATTTTGGTACATTTTTATGTTTTTTGCTGCTTAATTTGTATCATTTACTTGAATTTTTTCGTTAAAAGCAAATTTGAACTGCAGGTGCATGGAATAATGGAATTTAGCCACTCAAAAAATGATATTCATGCTTTTGAATGTATTATGAGGCGCTATCTAGGAACACACCCGAAATTTCGAACATCATGTTCACGAAACATGGGCACCGACTTGCGGGCGATTTGTTTTTAAATTCTATTAAATACAAACGAAGTCCGAAAATCACAAAAATTGCCAAGATGTCATGATATCGCATGTAGAGGCTATGATAAAAAATTAAGAATGTTTCGAGAAAGTTGTGACGTACGTTGCTTGAAACCCAGACAAATAATCATCTACGTTGTGCTGCTGTACCCAGTACCCACCCATGCTTTATTATATGATCGATGCATGGAAGATGGAATCCACTTCATAGATTCCAGAGGCAACCAATCACCACAGGGTGCATACACAACTACCCGTGTGATGTGCGATTATAAAGTCCGGAGGATCCACGATCGAATCGATCCCCCCACAGGCCACACGCACCGCACATCCGATAGTAGCAGAGTATCTAAGACTGATACTTTGTAGATCTTTAAAAGTTAGACAATTTTGTAGTAGAAAACTTTTTTATTTGAGTTAATTTAGTATCTCAAAATATATTTTGAAAAATCTCTTTGCCGAGGGCCATAAGGTAGGCCCTCGGCAAAGACTCTTTGCCTAGGGCCAATAGGAAGGCCCTCGGCAAAGATTTTTTTTTTGTCGAGGGCCGTTTCTTTGCCGAGGGCTGGCCCTCGGCAGAGGCCTCTTTGCCGAGGGCCTGTCTTTGCCGAGGGCTCCTTGGGCCGGCCCTCAGCAAAGAGGGCCTTTGTCGAGTGCCCGATATTTAGCCCTCGGCAAAGCCGGAAGCCCTTGGCAAAGGCTGCGTTTCCGGTAGTGAAATAACTTTTTCTTAAAAAAATAAAGTGGGCTTTAAGCTTTGGCAGGTTGGCTGGGCCTAGTATAGACGCTCAGCCACCACACTACTGCTCCCTCCGTTTTTTTAAACCGTCACAAAAGTATGTCGTATAACAATTGAAAATCCTCAATTGGTTGTGTTGGGAAACATGGTC
>CM039616.1:1793639-1815861 GCA_022457205.1 Saccharum spontaneum | reverse complement strand
GCCCCCAAAACTGCCCCCACAGCATAATCACTAGCATCACACATAATTTCAAAAGGCAACGACCAATCAGGGGGTTGAATGATTGGTGCAGAGATGAGTGCATTCTTTAATAATTCAAAAGCTTTTAAACATGCATCATCAAATTCAAAGGAGCATCCTTGGCTAGCAAAAGATGAGTGGTCTAGCAATAAATGAAAAATCTTTATGAATCTGCGATAAAAACCAGCATGGCCAAGAAGCTTCGAATTCCTTTTATATTCACAGGTGGAGGTAGTTGTTCTATTACTTCAATTTTAGCTTTATCTACCTCAATACTTCTTTCAGACACTAGGTGTCCTAGCACTATTCCTTCCCTAACCATAAAATGACATTTTTCCCAGTTAAGGACTAAGTGCTTTTCTTTGCATCTTTGCAAAACCTTGTCTAAGTTTTCAAGACAATTATCAAAAGTTTTTCCATAAACAGAAAAATCATCCATGAAACTTCCATAATCTCTTCAATCATATCAGAAAATATAGACATCATGCATCTTTGAAAAGAAGCTGGTGCATTACATAGCCCAAAAGACATTCTACGATAAGCATAAGTTCCGTATGGACAGGTAAAAGTGGTTTTGCTTTGATCATCAGGATGGATCGGGATCTGGTGGTACCCTGAATATCCATCTAAGAAACAGAAGAACGAATGGTTCGCTAACCGCTCTAACATCTCATCTATAAAAGGTAAAGGAAGTGATCCTTTTCGTGGCTTTATTCAGTTTTCTATAGTCAATGCACATCCGCCACCCTGTGACAGTGCGTTGTGGATATATAATCGCTGCATGCAGCAACTTTATAACTTCCTTTTTAACTACTTCTCTCATCGCGTTGTTGAGTCTACGTTGGGGTTCCCGAGAAGGTGAAACAGAAGGATCTGTTGGAATGCGATGGGTGCAAATCATAGGACTGATTCCTGTAAGATCTTGGAGTGAGTAGCCAAAGACTGAGTGATGTTTTTCTAAAACGGTCATTAATCGCAGAGTTTGTTTCTGAGTGAGTTTATTACTAATGATCACAGGAAACTCTGGATTATTGTTTAGAAAAGCATAGATAAGACCGGGTGGTAAAGTTTTAAGCTCTATAGGAGGTCTGGGTGTTTCTGCAAACTCATCTAAGGGTTCAGGTTCAGAAGGTTCAGCTTCCTCTTCTATGAAGAAAGGGGCTTCTTCTTCTAAGTCTGATTCATTTAAAGCTCTAGAGACGTAGCTTTTACCTCTTCCATAGGATCCGGCAAAAGAGATGACTCGATCTTATTATTCAAGGAGTGAGAAATTGTCATAGGGAATTTAAAATCCTTTCCAAAAGAAATGTGTAGCTTTCTAGTTTGACCTTCATAAAGGAGTCTTCTAAATGGTTGTCCTATCAACAGGTCGAAGTCCCATGTATCAAAGATATAAAAGTTCAAATGAATCATGGAGCCTTCTACCATAAAGGGTAGGACATTCACAATTCCAAGACTGGGGACCAATCGTCCCGAAGATTCCTTCATGAACTTTGTTGTGGGGGGTTAAAATTAATTTTCCAAATAATTTAAGTGCAAAAGCTTCAGACATGATATTGATCCCCACAACAGGATTATAGAGAGCATCAAATTGATCAGAATCATAAGCACAGCGTATAGTGATAGGAGGTGGATCCAAACGGATCACTTCAGAGGAAAGCTCTGACTCCAACCATTCGCTACTCACGACTGAGATAAGCTCTCTCAATTGATATTCACTTGGTAAACAAATGCTATAATGGCCGCTTTGGGGTTTGTCTATAGAATAGTAGTTTGAAATGTTTCCAAAATCGGCAAAAAGATCGGATTCTATATCCAGCATGAAATCAGGTGGTGGAATTTCTTCCTTTTGTGGCTCAAAACTTGGGATAGCTGAAGTAGGTGAAGAATTCGGCAGAGTATCTACTTTGGCTTCGTAGGTTTCATCATGGAGGGTATTATCCATCTCAGCTTCTAGGATTCTATCTAGGATCGCTCTAGCTTCATCAGTAGGGATACGAAAGAAAGAACCTCTAGACATTGTATGTAGCATTTGTTTATGATCTTTTTGAAGACCTCAAAAGAAATGAAAAGGAGAATAGGGTCTTCAATATTGAGTTTTGGACCAGATTCTAAAAGATCAGAAAAATGTTTCTAGGATTTTCCCAAAGTTTCATTTTCTTTTTGTTTAAAAGATAGAACTTCGAGTCTAAGGTCGGCGATACGATCGAGGGAATAAAAATCTAAACAGAAGTTGGCTCGTAAGACTCCCATTCACCTCGTTGTTGACTTACCTTCTGACTATACCATCGTCTAGCTTCTCCTCTTAAGGAAAAAGGAAAAAGCTTCCAATGTAAAGTCTTATCAGAAATGCCTTCAATACGAAGACAATCGCATGTTTGCTCAAAATCTCTAATATGAAGGTAAGGATTTTCATCTTCCTTTCCCGAAAAGGATAGGTTCTCAATCATGGCAATTAACCTTGAACTTAACCTATACTGGGATGTTTGGATAGGCTGTGATGACTCCCATGGTAAAAGGTCAGTTTCCGAAGGTGTTGCAAATTGATAGATTGATTTAGAATCTTGGTTCTCCATAAGGTAAGAATAAAGAAAAGATAAGGAATAAAAAGATAAAGAAAGATAAAAGTATAGGTACAAGCTAGTAGTAAGATTCAAGGTTATCTCAGCAAACCGTCTTTCTCTCCGGCAACGGCGCCAGAAATGCTTGTTGATATTTGGTAACGCAATTAGGAAATGATCCGCAAGCGCACGGATATCGGTGAGCACTTCACCCGGGATGTTATCCAGAGTATCGTATTTATTTTTTTACCACTAGGAGAAAGCGTGCATCTGACTAACCAAATCTATTACTACTAACCTTTAGGCTACAACCACTGTGATTTGATGTGAGCGATGTATAGAGAAGACTGCAACTGCACTCTCGTTCTAACCTTGGTAAGGATGATCTACTGCTCTATTGGGGAGGCTCACGGAATCTAGACACCTCAAAGGATGTTCGACCCGCACCTATAAACCCTATCGATCCTGCTAACGGGATATGGAATACAAAGGTAGCTACGGAAATGTCACGTTCCTCGCTACTACCACGGTCCGGCTAGACAGGGGATATCTATGAGTATCCTAGCCCAAACACCTCGTTTACGCTAGAGATGATTACTCTAAACTCTACGCGAAGAGATTAAAGTAAACTCATAAACCAAAGAACAATAAAATAAAGAACTTACTAGAATTTAGAAGTCGAAATACTGAAGAATCCTAGGAGCAAGCCTCAGGTTAGGAGAACTTGATCCCACAGGTACAACCTCGAAGTAGTCACCGACAGGCCGGGCTTCCTTTGATCTATACCTCCACTCTATCTCTCTCAATCTAGAAGAACTAAGTCTAATCTCACATTGGATGCTAAGCCCTAATGAGGTGGGAACCCTAAGGGAACCTCTCTCTCTGAATCCTCTCTGGAAAATATGAAAATAATGGACTTGGATTCTCCTCTCCAGGGGCCAGGGGTCCTACTTATATAGTCCCTTCAAGTGAACCTGGGCCGTCGGATCAAACCGACATTAATCGCACGGTTTTCCTTGATCCTTTAGGTAGGTGGGGCATAATCCGCGAGACTCGTCCTGATTGGTTGCAGACCTAGGGCGGGCGCCCCAGGGTCCAGGGCGGGCGCCCTGGTCCCGGGCCCGTTCGGCCTCCCGTTCGATCCCGTGGCTTCTGGAGTCTTCTAGATGATAGAAAATCGGTGAACACGTTAATATCTCTATGTAATTCTGACGTGTGAGCCTTTCCTTTGTATTTCCTGATAACCCCCTGCAGAAACAGATAAACAACAAAACTCATGGAATTCTGTCAGATCAAACCCTAATTCTAGGTGTTGCTTGCATATAGGTCCTTTTCCTTATTTATTGGATAATTAAAATTGATACTTAAGAACCGTCAACATAGCCACACATGCTCAGGGACATAGCCTCGAACCATTGCCGGAAGAAGCCGCTCAAGCCATATGTGGTAGTCATGACTCTTCATCCCGTTGGCTCGCAGAGTAGATAAGTTCACTCCCCTCCTCAGATTTGCTGCATACCCATTAGGAAACATTAGCGTCTACATCCATTCAAGTACTTTCCTCCTGTATTTCCTAGCCAAGACGAAATCGGTCTTAGGCCTTTTCCATGTCTTACCGGCTCTAGGAGGCTACATCTCTTGTTTTGGTCTATCGCATAATGTTGCCAAGTCCACTCTAGCCTTAGGGTTGTCTTTTGACTTTTCAGTTTCCATGATGGTTCCCCAAAGTGCCTCGACGGCATTTTTTTCAGTGTGCATTACATCAATGTTATGTGGGAGAAGGAGGTCATCAAAATAGGGGAGCCTCGTCAACCCTGACTTATGAGTCCACATGTGTTCCTCACCATACCCCACAAAACCACCACCTTCTTGATTGGGCACGAGAGCATCTATCTGAGCATGAATCTCGGCACTAGTCATCATTTGCGGTGGAGGGTCTTTCACTACGACACCTTTCATAAAGTTCTTGATTTCTTGTCTGAATGGATGGTCAAGAGGGAGGAATTGACGATGTTTGTCAAATGACGAATACTTGCCACCCTTCTGTAACCAAATGAACCTTAGACGTTCCTTGCATATTGGACATGGAAACTTCCCGTGAACACACCAGGCGCAGAATATCCCATAGGCCAGGAAGTCATACAGAGAGTAGTGGTACCAAACGTACATTTTGAAGCTTGTATTTGTAGCTCGGTCGTATGTCCATACGCCTTCCTCCCAAGCACTGACCAATTCATCAATCACAGGCTCCATGTACACACCCATATTACTCCCTAGGTGTCCAGGAATTATCAATGACAAGAATATATTCTATCTTTGAAAGCATACGCCAGAGGGGGAGATTGAGGGGGATAATGAACACAGGCCAACATGTGTATGGGGCAGCCATCAATCCATAAGGATTGAACCCATCTGTTGCCAGCGCAACACGTACATTACGAGCCTCATCTGCTTTCTCACGATAAATGCAATCAAAGCGGGTCCATGCTTCACCATCAGATGGATGTACCAGTTTGTCAGCATTGTATCATTTTCCCTTTTTGTGCCATGTCATCTGTTTCGCAGATTCCTCGATCATGTATAGCCGTTGGATCCTCGGTACGAATGGGAGGTACCGTAGGATCTTCACAGGGATCGTAAGCTACCTCTTCTGGCCATCACCAGAGTCTACCTCTAGGTACCTGGATGATTTACACTTTGGACAGTAATTTGCATCCTTGTGTTCTTTTCTAAATAGGACGCACCCCTTCGGACAAACATGTATCTGATCATATGGCATCTTGAGTGCACGAAGGAGTTTCTGTGACTCGTACATGTTCTTTGGCAGAATGTGGCCATCCGGAAGCAGGCTGCCAATCACGGTCAACATACTATCGAAGTGTTCTCGACTCATGCTACACTCAGACTTGAACCCCATTAAACGTCTAATGGCATCCAATTGAGAAACTGTTGTTTGGTCGTGAAGGGGTTTCTGTGCTGAAGACATCATGTCATAAAACGCCTTTGCCGTTTCCTCCATCTCCTCCTCCGTACGTCCTTTAGTGTACTGCCCTTTATGAAAGTCATCTAACATATCTGCTACCCCGGCAGCAGGATCAAAATCCTTGACGCGGGGTCTCACCACCTCCTCTCTTAGACGATGGGCTTCACCATGGTGGACCCACCGAGTATAGTTCGGCGTAAATCCATTCTTCAAAAGATGTTTATCCATATCCACCTTATTTTTTCTTTTTCTATTTGCACATCTCTTGCAGGGACACAAAACTAGAAACGCTCCTTTAGCAGACTCACCAAATGCTAGTTCCAAGAAATCATTGGTCTTCATCATCCATTCAGTGGTGAAATCACTCTGACTTGAGTGACCCGTGTACATCCACTCACGGTCATCCATCCTCTAACATATATACCAGCGAGCAAAGTAACCATCAATTGCAGCTACATGTCGTTCGTACTATCTAATAGGTGAGGATAGGTCCTAATCCCACCCGCGGATGCATAGATGAGGTTACTTTCCATGCTCTACTCCTATCGGAGACAGAATTTCGGCAGCACCTCCCCGCTGTTCTCCCGATACACGTCCTAGCAGGGAGAGTGTGTATCTGGAGAACAACAGGGAGATGATGCCGAAACCCTGTCTCGAATCAAAGCAGACCAAGGAAACTAACTCATCTACGCATCCACGGACTGTCCAAAATATGTGAACAATCCAAAATAGATACGGTCATAGATATACAAAGATCTGCATACCAATAACTGTATCTCTTTCGAACGGGAGACGCCTAACCAAGTTACGCGAGCTACGACTATAATAAGGAAAGAGGTTATACCTAGGGTGCCGGTGGAGTCAGGATAGCGGAGCCGTGGCGAGTCGGTGCAGTGGCGAGGCGACGCAGTGCAGGCAGACCCGCAACACCGAGGAAGACGATCGACGTACTCCGACTTCGCTTCAACGGGCTCTTCTCTGCAAAAAAGAAAGAAAAATAATACTATTAATTAAAAATTTCGGCAGAACCTCCCCTGCACGAGGAGGTTTCGAATACCTGCAAAAAACAATGGCACGATGGCCGACATTCACATATGACAGCTCAATGGCCGACATCCACATACAACGGCTCGATGGCCGATATCCACATACAACGGCTCAATGTCCGAAAACCACATACAATGACAACACATACAACAACAATTACTACTGACACGACTATTTCACGCATTACACGAATTGCATACAAAAGGAATGAACGAACCTAGTGTGTGCTCGTTGGCGGTGCAGCGGCACGGCGGCGCGGTCGCGCGGCCGTGCAGGGCAAGCGGCGCGGGCGGCGGGCGTGGGCGCGGCTCGGCGGGCGGGCGCGTGTGCGAGCGGCCGGCGTGGCGGTCGAGCGGGCGGCGGCACGGGGCTACGCGGGGCGGGTCGGGCGGGCGTGGCGCGGGGCGGGCCGGGCAGCGCGGCACGGAGTGGGGCGGCGCGGCGCGGCCGGGCGCGGCGGCTGGGGGCGCGGAGGCGTTGGGCGGGCGCAGCTGAAAGAGATGTCGGGCTCGCGGGCCCGTTTATATCCCTGCTTTGCCGAGTGCCCGCGATTCGGCACTCGGCAAAGATTTTATTTTTTAAAAAAAATGCTTTGCCGAGTGGCGGCGATCTGGCACTCGGCAAAGCTTTTTTTTTTAAAAAAAATTCTTTGCCGAGTGCCAGATCGCCGGCACTCGGCAAAGTTTTTAATTTTTTTTTGCACCCAAATTTTTTTTCAGCCCTACTATAATATTAGGAGCTACATTTTAAATTTTGGTACATTTTTATGTTTTTTGCTGCTTAATTTGTATCATTTACTTGAATTTTTTCGTTAAAAGCAAATTTGAACTGCAGGTGCATGGAATAATGGAATTTAGCCACTCAAAAAATGATATTCATGCTTTTGAATGTATTATGAGGCGCTATCTAGGAACACACCCGAAATTTCGAACATCATGTTCACGAAACATGGGCACCGAATTGCGGGCGATTTTTAAATTCTATTAAATACAAACGAAGTCCGAAAATCACAAAAATTGCCAAGATGTCATGATATCGCATGTAGAGGCTATGATAAAAAATTAAGAATGTTTCGAGAAAGTTGTGACGTACGTTGTTTGAAACCCAGACAAATAATCATCTACGTTGTGCTGCTGTACCCAGTACCCACCCATGCTTTATTATATGATCGATGCATGGAAGATGGAATCCACTTCATAGATTCCAGAGGCAACCAATCACCACAGGGTGCATACACAACTACCCGTGTGATGTGCGATTATAAAGTCCGGAGGATCCACGATCGAATCGATCCCCCCACAGGCCACACGCACCGCACATCCGATAGTAGCAGAGTATCTAAGACTGATACTTTGTAGATCTTTAAAAGTTAGACAATTTTGTAGTAGAAAACTTTTTTATTTGAGTTAATTTAGTGTCTCAAAATATATTTTGAAAAATCTCTTTGCCGAGGGCCATAAGGTAGGCCCTCGGCAAAGACTCTTTGCCTAGGGCCAATAAGAAGACCCTCGGCAAAGATTTTTTTTTTTGTCGAGGGCCGTTTCTTTGCCGAGGGCTGGCCCTCGGCAGAGGCCTCTTTGCCGAGGGCCTGTCTTTGCCGAGGGCTCCTTGGGCCGGCCCTCAGCAAAGAGGGCCTTTGTCGAGTGCCCGATATTTAGCCCTCGGCAAAGCCGGAAGCCCTTGGCAAAGGCTGCGTTTCCGGTAGTGAAATAACTTTTTCTTAAAAAAATAAAGTGGGCTTTAAGCTTTGGCAGGTTGGCTGGGCCTAGTATAGACGCTCAGCCACCACACTACTGCTCCCTCCGTTTTTTTAAACCGTCACAAAAGTATGTCGTATAACAATTGAAAATCCTCAATTGGTTGTGTTGGGAAACATGGTCACTTGTCTAGCTACTCCATCAGATGCAAATTTTACGTCGAGTTTTAAGTCAAATTTGTTTAGCTTCAACGAAACGTATAGAAAAATGCATCACGCGTAGTATCAAATTAATTTTATTGAGTTCTTTATTAAATATTTTTTGATTGTGCAGTTATTTGAAATTGTAAATATCAATGTATTTTTTAAAGTAAAGTTTGAGTTATGAAAAAAAAACTAAAGTGAACCATAATTTAAATCCAACGATCGAGTTATTAGTCGACTGCACATGTATGATCGTCAAATTGTCGGGGAACCATATTTAATCAGCATGCATGTGCACGAATGACCTTCGTTCTGGGTCGTTGCTTCGTCGGCCAGCAGGCCGCACATTCTCGCCAGATCACCTTTTCATATAAAGTCCGTGAAAAAAGCTCGTCTCGCACACCATGGCTCTACCTCCCTATGCATGTAATGATGCATATGTATACAGTGTACATAGTTCCTCACTTTTGTTCTGAGTCAAACTTTTCACAGCTTGATAAAGTTTTATAAAAAATAATGAATATTTATGACACAAACTTAGTGTAATTACACACAACATGAAATTGGTTTTCTTACTATATATTTTTTGTCTCGTAAATGGTAGTATTTTTTGAATCTAGAATTGATCAAAATTAAATTTTTTTAAATTGTTATAAATCCAGAAAATTGATAAGGATGGAGGGAGTGCAAACAACTGTGTGTCAAGGTTCACCGTGTGTATCTTAAATAGTTTCCAAAATCCACTCTTAATCTTTTTTTTTGGCATGGTTGAAAAAATATGGTTCCATTCAGTGCTCTTTCTCTCGGTATGGTTCACCACATGCCTATGTAGGAAGGGGGTATTTCATTCAACAAATGGAACATGTGCAAAAGGAAGTCGATCTTGTCTCACGGAAGACTCTCTGGATCACTTGTAGCTATCCCACTCTCCCCCGGCTGGTCTTGGTTGCCCAAGACCCCTGCAATTCTCGGCCGTGCGTGGTCTTCCCTCGTGGATGGGAGAATATAGAAGGTAGGTGGGTGGGTGGATGATGAGGGGTCTTCCCCATAAAGATAGATTATTAGTACCGGAAGGTTCACATGAAGGAACGGTTGAAACAAGGCACAAACTTTGAAATGTGGTAGGGTAAATAAATATGAGCAATCCATGAGAATAGCAAATTAACCCTTATCTCTTATAAAGAAGAAGATGGATAGGTCCAAGAGTTGGGATTGAGAAGTTCTGACTAATCAAGTAGGAGTTTGCTCACAAGGTCAGACGATGTTGCATTGTTGTGAGCCGAGCTCGAACTAACGAGGAGAGTGGAGAGGAATATAGTAGTAGTAGTCGGGCCAGGGGCTTATCTGATTCTTTGTATTCATTGGTCTGTATAGGGGTTAACAACTCCTTATCGCAACTCTCATCTTTTCCGCACTTAGAAAAACCAATCAACCTGCAAGACGTGTGGAAAGATATGCGTGCAGGGCAACTTAGAATCGGCGTAGGAGAGGAAAGCCGGCCGTGAACTTTCGGAGCGGGGGACACAGGGTTCCACGCCGGGGTCAGCAACCTGACGGAGGAGCTCGGATGGACACGTTTTACTACATGAAGCCCAACTAGCTGGCAACTGGCAATGGCATACGCTCAATTCGCAAATAACTAGATTTAATATATTTGACGGTGTGTCAAAACACAACTCAAAGAAACAAATAATCATCTGCGTTGTGCTGCTGTACCCAGTACCCACCCATGCATTATTATATGATCGATGCATGGAAGATGGAATCCACTTCATAGATTCCAGAGGCAACCAATCACCACAGGGTGCATACACAACTACCCAAGTGATGTGCGATTATAAAGTCCGGAGGATCCACGATCGAATCGATCCCCCCACAGGCCACACGCACCGCACATCCGATAGTAGCAGAGTATCTAAGACTGATACTAGCTAGCTAGCGATCCAACAATGGCCGACGTGGGAGCTGCTGCTCATGGGCCAACACCAACCCCCGCACCTGCCTGCCCGCCGGCCACACTCGATCTGCAGCTGCTCATGGCTGCACGCCGTGGCAACAGAGAGCAGCTCGAGGGTCTGCTCGAGCAAGGCACACGGAACGGCGGCACTCCTGCAACTAGTGCCGCGGGCACATCCGTGGTGGCGCCAGCACAAGCCATCATACTGCAAGTCGATCCTCGACCTCGACCTCGACCTCCGCTGTCAGTCCCGGTAGTGGACGGGGTGACCGTCGATGGTGACTCCCTGCTGCACGTGGTTGCAGCATGCGGCGACGCCCAGGAGTACATCCGCTGCGCCCAGATGATCTACGACAAGGCGAACTGCCTCCTGGTCGCCCGCAACACCAAGGGCGACACGCCCCTGCACTGCGCCGCCCGTGCTGGTAACGCCAACATGATCTCCTGCCTCATTGATCTCATCGCCAACAACGGTGATGGCGATGAGGCGGCAGCAGCGATGAAGAAGGCGTTGGTGGGAATGGAGAACCAGTGTGGAGAGACCGCCTTGCACCAGGCGGTCCGCGCTCCCACCAACAACGAGGCATGCATCGACCGGCTCATGGCCATCGATTCAGAGCTCGCCTGCATCCCACATGATGATGATGAGGGTAGTTCCCCATTGTACTTGGCCATCTCAATGGGTGAAATGGAGATTGCACGACATCTATATAGCAGGAGTGAAGGCAATCTGTCCTACTCTGGACCAGACGGAAGAAACGTATTGCATGCAGCGGTTTCTCGTGGCCAAGGTATGCAATTAAATTATATCATAGTACGTACTAACAAAATAAACGTAGTAGTTCGCGTATGTGTGTACATATATACACTAATAATGCAACGGAAGAAATGAATAGGTCATCTGATCCCAAGTGTTGTGTATGATGCAGCGGCAGCGCTGCCTATGGTTTTGGGATGGCTCAGGACGGCAGCCGACATGCAGCAGCAAGAAGGCCAAGAGCACGCTGATCCCCAGCATCTCCTGTCGCAGCTGACCAGCCAGAGGGACAAGGAGAATGGGAGCACCCCTCTTCACTTGGCTGCATCCTTGGCTGGCTTGCCGTCGCCATGTATGTACAAAACACATCCTCGCTTTTGGGGATGGTCAGGGTCACCAGCGAGGCTGCTGCTGGACGCTAACGAGTCGATGGCGTACCAGCTGGACAAGGGAGGGCTGTACCCCATACATGTCGCTGCGGGGGCTGGCAGCCTCCGCGTGGTGAAGACCCTGCTGTGGAGGTGCCCAGACTGCGCCACCCTGCGAGATGCCAAGGGAAGGACCTGCCTTCACGTCGCCGTGGAGGGGGGTTCGTACCGCGTGGTGAAATATGTGTGCCGGCAGAGCCAGAGGCGTCAACAGAACCCTCGAGCTGCAGACCTCTTGTCCTCCATCCTGAATGCGCAGGACATCAACGGAGATACTGCGCTGCACCGCGCTGTCCAAGCTGGTGACTCGGCAATCTTTTTCTGTCTAGTTCGGAATCAGAGGGTACGTTTGGATGTCAAGAATAAGGAGGGCATGGGAGCGATTGATGTTGCATGGAGCAAGATGCCTTTAAAGGTTTATTATGCATGGGTAAGAGACTTCAACTAGATCATTAAGCTCCTTAATTACCCAGTATCGCATCCTTTCCCTTCTCCAATATACAATACATTATACAGTATTTGGAAAGGCTCAAAGTTTCATAGGATAAAATTAGTCTACACATTGTTTTCAACACATGAGGGTCTTAGAAATGGGGACATAAAACCCTTACACTGAGACTGACCTTATAGACGTATTGATTATTCATGGTCATGGAGCACAATGACAGACGCATTTTTCTTCTTTTCTAGGTGACGACCTATGTCTATCTCGCTAATGTTGTTTATGCATGGATGATTACTAGGCACTACCTACTGTCTTAGTTCTGATATTGTTTTTATGTATTCCTTGTTGCAGGATTCCAGATTACGCATACGAAAATACCTACTAAGAGTGGGAGCTCCCTATGGTGAAAGTCGGGGCGACCACTTCGACCAAAAACATATCCTTTCCAAAGAAGACGAAGAAAAGATGTCGGCAAATCTAACAGCGGCGGCTCAAGTCCTATGCATTTTCTCCGTCCTCATCACAACCGTGACATTTGCATCGGCTTTTACGTTGCCCGGAGGCTACCGATCAGCCGACGACAACGGTGGTCGTGGTGTCGCCGGTACACCGGTGCTTGCCGGGCGGAGCTACGCTTTTGATGCGTTTGTTCTCTCTGACACTCTGGCATTTATGTGCTCTCTCTACGCCACCTCTTTCCTGCTCTATGCCGGGGTGCCTCATGGGACCCTCAACGCCCGCTTCATCAACATTAATCATGCATACACCCTGATGTGGCATGCTGGAAGAAGCCTGTTGGCCGCGTTTGCCCTTGGGCTCTACGTTGTGCTGCTTCCAGTCGCTCGTACCATCGCGATTGCTGTCGCTGTCTTGATGGTTATCATTGTCTATGGGTTCATCAAGGGCTCAGAAGGCATCGATTCCATGGTTGTGATTGGAAGAAGCCGAATACCATCATCAGCATGGAGTGTTGTGTTAGGCTGGATTATTTATGTGATAGACCACTTCTGGTCTTACATAATAATCTTCGGCCTCCCAGCAATTCGCAAGTGGGCAAGGTTTCCTTAAAGTAGGTGGTAAATGGAGAGTACTTCCAAACAAAGATGATGTTTTCCTATTCTGTCATTAAGCTTAAAACACAGCATATGCTGGCATTGTATTTGTCATGAGTGAAATATACCATATGGGCCTCTAAACTTTTTCCATGCTCTTATCTGGGTCCGTGAATTTTCAAAGTGATAATCTAGGTCCATCAACTCTTCAACTAGTTCATTCAAAGTATGAATTTAGGTCCATGATTGACCTACAACGAACTTAGAATAAACCACTTCCAAAGTTGAACAAACTAATGTTTACTTTACAAAAATCCTTGGACCCAAATGAGACAATTGGAATAATATTAACTTTTAAAGGACCCATGGTGCGTTTCACTCTATTGTTACTATATCCAATATCTGTCTACATCACGTAATTATCTCATGTCTCAGGATGACTCACTAAGCTCTTGTTTCCTATTGTTAAGCAAGCTTAATAAAAGCAGCGTGTGATGCCATTCTAAGCTTTATGCCAGTCTAGTTACGATATTGAAAGCACTATAGTGGAGCGCTTGAAAAGGTTTTTTGTAACTTTGATTTGTCACATATCAACAACATAAGGTATAGAAATTAAGCCCATTCGTGTCCTTTTACTTTCCATTCCCTATCTGGAACAGAGCAGGGTTTATGTATCGTTTGAGACTTGAGGCAATGCAGATGTTTAAACTCTATTTTGAATGAAATGTTTAAACTCTTGTTTATAATTTCATACAACATCAGCGCAATAGCGATCTTTCTCTCATACACCAAAATCACAATACGAGACCTCACATATAGACAGCAGAGAAGAGCCCTCACATACACAGCAGAGAAGTTTAAATCGCACAGGGCACACTGGCAAGCTCACTTCGTGTACCTTTGCAAAAATTTGTGATGGAAATTGCTTATATGATTGTGTCGTTGATGAACCATTTCGGTGTCTTGGTGTCTCCACATGCCTGGTTCTTGAACACCACATCATCGTCCCACCTGCAAACTACATGCCAAACAAGAGATTAGGCTCACTATAAGCCAAGCTATAGTATGACTAGGGGTGCACATGCACCCCCTCATTTCAAAAATCAGTTATAATGACCAAATTTTCACCATATATATGGCATAAGTTTATGCACCCACAAGACAAGTGCACCCCTTCAATTTCCTCTAGCTTTGCCACTGCTATAAGCCACTTGTGAATTCAATCAAATGCTAGGACAAATGCGGACTGTATATCACAAGTTCACGTTCTCCCTCTGGCCCTAGTACTCGGCCGACAACCTCTCGTTCATCTCGCGCCTTCTCATGGATTGCTCCAAATTCCTAGGTGAGGCTTTGGTGCATCCATCTGCAATGCAGTGGGCAATGGCACGAGGGTAAGTGTATTAGAGAGAAGTCGAGGCAATGTAATGGAGAAAAAGGGGAAAGCATTGAGGAAAACAATCTGGGGGTGCACAAGGGCTAGTTGGGGGAGGCTGGCAACCAGTTGTGCCATTTCGGCACATTATTGTGATTTCAATTATCATTGCCATTGAGATATTGTTTCCTGGGAGGAGGGAACAATATCGATATACAGATAGACTTTCCTTTCAGGAAGGGAAGGCTATCGAGATAAGCCCCCCTTGATCAGGGGGTTTGGGGGGGGGGGGGTGAATCGAAGAGCGGCTTGATCCGAAGCCAAAAACGTAGGGTCAAAGCCGCGGAGAGAGAACAGTATTCCCCCCTAGCGAGGGGGGTTAAGGGGTTGAGCACTAGCAAAGGGAGAACGTATAATATATTCCCTTTTCCTACTAGAGAGGTATATCACTTTTATGAGAGATATAGTTTCCTTTCGGGAAGGGAACTCTATCGGATAGATATTCCTACTCATAATCTTGCTGAGCTTGATGGTGGCCTAGGGTTGCGGTGGCCTGACTAGGGTGGGCGGGGAATGGTTGGGAGGCCACGGGGACGATACGTGCATTTGATGTGATCTATGCCCGAAGAAGACCGAATGCTGCCAACAAACCTTCACATGGGACTGATTTTTTATTTTTTTTAGAGTAAGATTTTAGCAAAGGTTAGTGTTCGACGAGATTTTGTACGAAATTTCTCTAATTATGTACTATCGAGAAGCTAGTATAGAAAAGATAAGAAGCTAGTAAGTTGTATGGGCTTCTTGATGTAGTCTCGTGCACCGTTGTTCACATATGCCAAAAGGAGCTACTAGCTAGCGGCTTGCATGTGCAGTTAACATACGTGCTTATATGACACAAGTATACATGCATGGCGGCACGTATAGGTGCGCCCATGAGACACTCCTCCAAATATGCGGGAAAGGAGAGAAGCTAACACGTTACAGTGCCATGTATGCATGTATACGCATCGACGTGCAATGGAAGAAGCTAGCATGTGTATATACGCCCAGACGTGGTATACGCTTCTCAAATATGGCAGAGCTCAAACGCCTTTAACTAGCAAGCGATCAGAGCCCACCAGGCAACCACGCACAGAATATGGCGTCCGTGATCCTGCACGTATTATACGACGTATAGGTGAAGCGGTGCATTGAGTACGATCTTGTACTTCGACCACAGTCCGGCCCGGTGAATTTTTGGGCCTGCAGATGTGCAAACCGGAATTCTTCTAGAAGGGTTACCACATGAAGATAATTCCTGGGGATAGATAAACACGCACGTGCTTTTCACCTTGTGCATGAGGAAAAGATCGGCGTCTGGTATCTCGGGCACGCTAACAAACTCTGACGGCGCGTGCGTCCAGTCCAGGAGGCCCGGTGCTACCCTAGCCGCTGCCCATATAAAGAAGCCCCAGGACTCCACGGAGGGGCTAATCACAATTCTGCATTCAAGGAGTAGAAGCGCCCTCTGTCCAGAGGCGCACAAACGACGCCCGGCCTAAAGATGGTAATGATACCCAAAACCCGACTACCCGACGGGTTTTACCCGATAAAGAGACGGGTATGGAAAGAATTCTTCACCCGCAGGTATACTAATGGGTAAAAATATTTACCCATCGAGTATGCGGGTACGGGTACGTGTCGATGAGATGTGGTCGGCAGTCTACCGAGGGGTATGCCCACGGTAGTAGATTATCGGTGGAGGTGCGCAAGACAACGAACTAGATGGTGATACAAGATGAATACGGGGTTTATCCAGGTTCGGGCGGCGAACAACAGCATAATACCCTACGTCCTACGTCTCTATGGACTGTATTGATGCGTGATGATATATCTTGAGAGGGAGGTCCTTGCCCGTCTTATATAGTGCGGGGGGCAAGGTTACGGATCTAAGGAATCCAGACCTAGCCGATTACAACTGTTGTATCCACGGAGAACACGATATCTATCCTAACCGACTAGGTTTCCTTGATCGTCAAGTAGTCTCTGCTTGCTCCACACAATTCGCCGAGCTGTTCGGAGATCCGTGCGCCTCTTTCTATCGTATTGGGCCACCTTATCCGGTGCGGGCCATGTTGAGCCATGAGGGTATACAGGTCTATACCCTCACAGCTAGTCCCCGAGCACTATGTATTTTGATGCGACACGCCGTCTTCTCCTTCTCCGACCAGTGAGGCTTGAAGTCCTGAAGCATCTGACCAGAAGGGTTGACTGCCGAGGAATGTTCCAGCCTTCCGACCAACTCAGCTAATAGCCAACCACCGCACTTGTCAAAAAACGTCTTGTCGGAAAAAAATGCGTAGTACTCCGAGAAAAAAGAAAAACATTTCATCTTTGATGAAGTGTGCCCACTTAAGTTTCATTGTGGAAACTTAATGATGCTCAGCACAATTGGCTCTGCCATAATGTTAAGAGATGTGATCCTCAGGATCTAAATATGTTAAGGTAGGGGTCACACCTCTCGCACTTTCGTCGAATTTGCTATAAAAGTTAAGCACATTCACCGATAGGTGAAGTGTCCTCACTTAGTCCCCGAGCCTGACAGCAGGTGAATTGATCACGTGGTGGTAGGGTCTAGAAAGGAATATCTCAAACTCAGTTGAGAAATAAGCCGTGGCTCTACCACAAAGCAGTCCCTAGCTCTGCTGCGGGCACAGTCCCCAGCTCTGCTGCATACCCAATCCATAGCTCTGCTGCAAACGTAGTCCCTAGCTCGGCTGTGGACAAAGTTGTGGACCGAAACAGCCCATGGCTCTGCCACGCGTAGCCTCCAGCTCCGCCTGCAAGGCGACCCCCAGCTCAGCAGGAGGCCCAATCCACAGCTCTGCTGCAGACCCAGTCCACAGCTCTGCTACACACCTAGTCCCCAGCTCAGCTGTGGGACCACAGAATGAACTGGCGCGCTAAAATCAGACCATACATGAAAAATGGCAAAATAGGCCCACACTGGGGTCCTCCACTGCAGTTGAGGCCCACGTAAAGGCCAACTTAGAGACAATAATTGAGGGAGCAGAAACAGCGTGTAGGGCACGGTTACCCAAAAATCCTAGAAGTCAAAGGGTCACTCCGTCTCTTATAAATACCCGAGCGACGGCGCCCCACTTCCCCCACTCCATTCGCTTCACGTCAGTTCGCCTTCCTTCTTGCTCGCTGCATCTTCTCTGCCATTTCCTTTGCCATTGTAGCTCCAGCGCAAAACCTAGAGCCAAACCAGCTGTGTTCGTCACATCCCCGCCAAATCTAGTCAAGCCACCCCCATCCTGCACCCTGCATCCGCATTTCATGACTGGAAAAAAGAGCAATGGCGCGCGGTGCACGAGGAGCGAGGGCGCAGATGATGGCAGCAGAGTGGACCAAGTCAATTAGCACGCCGGCCACGATCGAGAGGCTCGTCAACACCAGCGTGCTCCCCGACGCCGACATCGGGGGATGGCGGACATCTGTAACACCTCGG
Source organism: Saccharum spontaneum (assembly GCA_022457205.1). NCBI lineage: Eukaryota > Viridiplantae > Streptophyta > Magnoliopsida > Poales > Poaceae > Saccharum > Saccharum spontaneum. The sequence continues at coordinate 1,797,824 of CM039616.1, read as the reverse complement.
TGTTAAGTATGCATTAGCATCCCAAAGCATAAGCATTAGCATCAAATGCATTTCATAATCACATGCAATGTAAGTTTAAAACTGAATTAAAACGTGTGAAACATCATTTTGAGACATGTATGTTGCATATGGTTGTTAGTTTTATGTTTGCCCTAATTATATTTGCTAGGTTAGGAAAACATGTTTGGCTATGATATGAAATAACCTAGAATTAATCAGCGTGATTTTTGGAGCAACTTTTGTATTCAAAATTTCCTTTTAAAAAATATTCTTGAAAATGGGTTTTTAATTGAAAAATGGACTTTTAATTCTTAATTCAAAATCTGTTTAGAATTTCAAAAGGTGCCCTTAAGCAAAGTTGTAGAGAATTAAATTTTGAGCAACCTTTGTTTTGGGGTCAACTCTTGAAAATGCCTTTTTCATCTTCAAATTTCGAAATTGAAATGATTTTAAAAAATCTGGAAAATTATTTATAAAAGAAAAAGGGTTTCTCGCCTACTGGGCCAGCGCCCCGTTTTCGGCCCAGCTCGACAAGCCGGCCTGGCCCGCGTTCGCGCCCGCGCGCTTGCCCGCGCGCGCCACGCGCCAGCGCCCGACCGCACTCAGGCCGCGGCCGCCGCGTGGAAGCCGCTCGCCGTCGCCTGCGTACGGGTGGCACGTCGTGGCCCCCACCGAGCAACCGCTCTCCATCCATTCCATTCGCACTTCTCGCGCGCCAGCAGCAGCCGCAGCGGAGCCAGCGGCCACCGCGCTATCGCCGCCGCCCTCCGAGCTCCGCCACCGCCTAATGCCGCCGCTGCTCTACCCGTGCCCGATTCTCCTCGGCCATTGCTCCGCCTCCCTCCGCTCCACCGGGTGCTTGCCCTAACCACCTCCATCGTCAAAAGGTAGAACCCAATTGGGCGTTTCCCTCCGCCCCCGCGCCATGGCCGCCGGGCACGGTCCGAGCGTGCCTGGAGCTCCTCCATCTCCTTTCTCCCTCCATTTTCCCCTTTTTACGTCAGCCTCCACCTCACGGAACTCGCGCGCGCCCTATTAGCCGCCACCGTGGCCTGCATCGGCCGGCCACCGTACGCCAGCGCCGCCGCCCGCCATGCGCGCCGGCGAGCTCAATGCCGAGCTCGTCTGACCGCGTTCTGGGCACCATCAGCTTTGCCTTGTCACGGGGAGTGTGTTGGTGGTGATCTCGTCGCCGGCCACCTCACCGACGGCGAGATCTCGCCGGTCAAACCTCTACCCCTTCTCTGTGGCTGCCATGTGGGGCCGGTTGACCCGCGGGTCTCGGCTGTCTGTCTCTCTGGGTGATTCGGGGGTGATCCTGTGGGGTGCATTTAGCATTTTTCAGCGACAAATTTTGAAAAGGAGTTTAAGAAATGTTTTTCAGAAATTACTTAAGAGCTTTAGAAATTCATAACTTGCTCATTTTAGCTCCAAAAATTGTTAAACAAATTTTGTAGTGTTTCTCATGAGTAGATCTATGGCTTAAAAATATTGCATGTTAGTTTTGTGGTATTTTTCTGTATAGATTTATTTAATTCTTATTATTGCTATTATCTTAGAAAATGCCTAATAAATATAATATTGATCAAAAAAATATGGTTCCAGTTTCATTAGTCTTCTTTAGTGATGTAATTTCTAGGAAAAATGTATATGGTGCATGTTCTATGAAAAATTAATGAGGTGTAGTTCAAATGCCTTTAATTGATGATTTTTTATTTTGATAGAGAGCAAAAGTTGTATAAGGCATGCACATGATAATTTTTGTATACTGATGGTGTGTGGTGTAGAACATAGGAAAAATGCTAATTCTGTTGTTTGATACTTTTTAAAGTACTAAATGTTTTCATGCTCAATATCATACTAGAACGTGTCATTTTTGTGTAGGTTGTAATACTTATCTAAATCTCCTGAAATTTGTATGGTGCGCTATTTAGAGTAACACTAGGCTACTGTAATTTTTGTAGATTTTTCTAGGAACCAGAAATGCTTGTCGTTGTTGTAACCCTAGTTTAAATAGGAAATAAAATGACATTCTTATGAATAATTAGAAGTATTAAGGAGTGTTTGGTGTATCTTTGAAGCACCCCAACCACCTTGCTGGTGTCACTTGAAAAGTTAGGGTAGTGTTGTTGGTAAAGAATAGTGGCACTTAGGATTGGGTTATATGCTAGCTATGGTATGAAAAAGATGACTTGTTGTTTAATGATTTGGCTTGGATGATGTGGACTACTTTGTAGAAAGCTTTTCATTTCTAATCTATACCATGGGTTTCAATGTGTTCATCTACATATCATGACATCATGAACATGGCATTCCACTGCATCTGATGCACCGTTTGCATGTTTATTTATGCAATTGCATCATACAGGATCGCAGGAGGAGTCGCCAATAGCAGTGCCGGAAGAGCAGACCGGAGCAGATCCGCAAGATCCCCAGGCACAGGAGGTGCCCGAGGACGAGGAGCAAGGAGAGGAGTTGTCCGAGTGCGTAGATCACCAGCCTAGTTCGTTTGAAAGAGGCAAGCCCCGGAGCATTCTAAATTCCCTATTTTATTCAAACAATTCTTTATATGAGTTATATATATTGTTGCATTAAGTTATAGGAGTTGAGTGAAAACACTTGCTTCATATATACCTTTTCCTTGTCCCATAAATATGCCTGGAATCCTATTTTAGTTTTGGATCGAAAGTATTGCTTAGCCATGCTTAGACCGGTAGAAGTCGGGTGATTTCCTGTCACCTGCGAGATATAGGTGGATACCTGGTTATGGTTGGCTATAATTGTTATCATGAAAAGTAACTAAGTGTTGATGGATAAACGGAGACCGGGCGGAGTCTTATAGGGTTTTGGACTATAGTGATTCCGTCTGTGTCGATTAAGGACCGATCGTTGCTCGTCCCTCTTGTCATGTTGAACGCATGCCTCACATTTAGCTGGCCGAATAAAGTACCTTTCGACCGCGAAGCTAGTGACATGATTCGGGCCGAGATCTACACGGGTGCGCGTACTGGTGCTGAAGGGAGTATGATAGGGACGCGAAGAGTGAGCCCAAGGTGCGTCCTGGCAGTCGGGCGGTCCCTAGGTACTGCGGCCCCAGTTTATCCCGCGACGTTTACCGGAATCTTGTCATTGGTGATCTGTAGCTCACTTGATCGGTGAGTGTGGTTTGTGTGAGAAATAAATCACCAGCTGGTTAGGAATCGATTCGAATCGCCATCGCTCCTGGATAGTGAGCACTTGACTCGAGCTACGGCATCGTAGTAATAATGATGAAACACGAATGGTTATGTGGATGATGTTGGAAATGCTAAACCTGAGATGGTAACCTTTGATGTTAATGGTTAATCAAGTGATTGCTCTAGCATAGGTGCTTACTTAGATTGATCAGGTATAATTAAGTTGATACTTATACTTAAATGGTTCATAGATGATAACTTATGCTTTTCCGCAAAACAAGTCAAGCCAGTCCACCTTATAACAGCCTTGCATACTCCTTGGTGTCATTTATTTTTTGTTTAAGACGGATAAGTCTAGCTGAGTACCTTCTCGTACTCAGGGCGTTGTTCCCATTGTTGTTGCAGATGGTCAAATGTACTACGGCTACTGCATTAACTGCCTGTATCCAGCGTGGGGGACAACTTGGACCAAGGGCAATGGTCACTCCGTATCTCCCCTCTGATGCTTCTGTTGGAGATGACTACCTACTGGCACTGTATCTGAACTAAGTGTGTGTGTGTTTTAAAACTACTTGCTTCCGCTATGTCTTTTGAACTTGTGTTGTAATAACTTTATGTTTTGAACTCCGATGTATTCAACTGTCGTTGCGAACTTTATGTAACATGTGACGGTGGCTGCTAAACCAGTACGATCTTGGTTTGTTGTTGGTTGGTTTGAAATCCTTCGTGATTTCATGGCATCTCAGGTTGTACGGACTTAAGTTTAGTAAATCATTTGCCTCGGCGGAAGATTTTCTTAATCTTGTATAATCGTGTTGATCCATTACAACATCAATTGCTGAGAGCTATCCAGATCCCCATCCTCGCGAAATTATAGTTTTCAAAGATTTCTATTGGCGCGGATTTGGAAATCCCTGCCATCCTTTCCTACGCAAGCTCTGTGATTATTATAGGGTTAGCATCTGCAATCTCCACCCCAACTCCATTCTTGTTGTTTTCCGTCTTCATT
>CM039616.1:1753675-1793539 GCA_022457205.1 Saccharum spontaneum | reverse complement strand
GACGCGTCCGGTCACCCCTGATCGGCGCGTCCGGTCACTCAGCGGTGTTGTTCAGTTTTTCGACCGTTACGTTCGACCGGCGTGTCCCGTCACGTCGACCAGTGCGTCCGGTCAGTACGTATTTTGCTGAGTTGGCAGGTAACGGTTGGATTTGACTGTGGGGTGTATAAATACATCCCCTCCACCTCTTTTAGAGGTCTCTTGCTCATTTGTTCAGCTGAGAAACACCTTTCAAGTGCAAGGAAGTGCAAGAGCTCTAGTGAGGGTAGTGATTTGAGAATCAAAGTTTGAGAATCCCTTACTAGTGACTAGGGAGTAGCAAGTGTGCATCCATCTTCTCATTAGGTTTGTTGTGGTCAAGTGAGAGTTCTAGCTTGTTACTCTTGGTGATCGCCATCACCTAGACGGCTTGGTGGTGATTGGGAGTTTGGTGATCATCCGGCGGAGCTTGTGGATGACCCAACTCATCTTGTGAGCGGTTTTGGGCGATTCACCACGACGGAGTGTCGAAGACTCAGCCCGTAGAGAGCACTTGATCCTTGCGTGGATCAAGGGGGAGCTACACCCTTGCGCGGGTGCTCCAACGAGGACTAGTGGAGAGTGGCGACTCTCCGATACCTCGGGAAAACATCGCCGTGTTCCTAACCCTTACTTTCAAGCATTTACTTTCTTGTATTACTTTCATTGCTTGGTTTACTTTCCTAGAATTACCATGCTAGACTAGGATTGAACTTAGGGTGCAAAACTTTTTACCAGTAGAATCACAAGGAACACAAGTAGGCACTAGGGGTGAACTTCGGCTTGTAGGATTTAATTCTTGCAATTAATTTTTAGAAAAGCCCAATTCACCCCCCCTCTTGGGCATCTTGATCCTTTCAAGTACTTTCAGCCATGGTTTATCAGCCAAGCGAACAGGGCGTATGTCTCGATTGCACTGCAATACATGGCCAGCGTCGTTACTTCCGTGACAAAAAAAGATATACTCAACAATGCATTGACATTGTTATTGTTAATATGGTAGTGCACCAGTTTCATGGAGAGGTGGTTGAAGAGCTTGAGGTCAGAGTTGAATTTCATGATATGCTTGTTGGTCATCTGAAAAATTGGATCAGTTTTGCTGTGTCGTCTCTAACAAAGAATCTAGCATTGGATTTACAGCCAGCTGAATTCATTGGTGAGGAGGATATGTATATCTTACCCTTTGAACTTTTTGACAGTGCAAGCATATCACGGTTACACCATCTTCAGCTTATTAGGTGTGTATCCTTCAAACCAGGTTCCCAGTTTATGGGTTTCCCAAATCTGAAGAAGCTTGATCTGCAATTATTTTCTGTATTTAGAAAGAATCTTGAAGATATGTTAGCTGGTTGCTCTACTCTTACGTGGTTGAGCTTAAGTAGATGTTGCATGAAAGATAAGCTAACGGTGAAAAAACCATTGGACAATTTAATGTACTTATGTATCGTGGATTGCAGTATAAAGAAAATAGAGTTACAAGCAGAAAATCTTAAGACTTTTGTATACCATGGAGCATGAGTAACTATTGACCTTGGTTTAAGTTAAGCAACTAGAGACAGCACAAGTTCATCTGAATGGTGCCACTCTTAACTATGCCCTCACTGTGCTTCCAAACATTCTTACGTGTGTAAAAAATTTCACTCTGGATACTTATCTACCTTTAGAGGTATGTTCTTGCAACACATCGCTAGTCTTAAGAGTCGTTATTAGTACTTCTTGAAGTTTGTTTTTGTCTAACCATTTTCTTTCTTTCTTTTAGACGCCCTTATTGCTGGACAAAATTTGCATTTTTTCTCAGCTTAAAATTTTACGATTGTTGCTCTTAATTGATACTAGAAGCACTCCTAATATTCTCTTATTGGCATCTTTCCTGAGAGCTTCCCCTTTCATCGAGGAACTAGAGGTGCATGTAAGTACCCTTCTGTGTTGATAGACTTGATCCCTTGTAAATGTATTTTTCGGTAACTTTACCTTGCAATTTCCATTTTCCTATTTCTTTTATTACAACACTATGTAAATTCACCACAAATTATATTTTTTTGTTGTGTAGTACTATCTATATTATATTTTGCCCCATATAAGAGCATCTCCAAGAGTTTCTTAAATTTTCCTCCCAAAACACCATGTTTTCCAACTCCTAAAAAGATATTGGAAGAAAAAAAAGAAGCCCATCTCCAATAGTATATAATATTCCACTCCTAAAAAATCAAAATTTGGTCCCATTTGTTATTTTTTGCGATTCATTTTTTTCCGCGCGAAAGTCTTCGTGCTCGGGCATACCTATGCCACCGCCGCCTCCTTCCTTCATGTTGCCCTAGCCCTACAACATCGAAGAAATCTGACCAAAATTCATAAAGCTGCTTGTGTGCTCTCATTTTGGAGTCCTAGCCCTGATTGCTTGGATTTATCAACCTAGCTTACCAGCTATGGTACAATGTTTTTCTCTCGCAACAAATCAGCCAATAGTACTTTCAGCCATGACTTATCAACCAAGCGAACAGGGCTGCCACTACACGAAGACGTGCTACAGGCAGCACAGTTTGAGTTGAGCTACACAGTACACGGTTTTTTTGACATAAAGGTTTCCCCTGCTTTTATATCTCAAAAAGGAAATTCAGTTCACAGCACAGTTTTGGCTTAGCGCCAGCAAAATCAGGCCATATGGCCATCCAGAGACACGAAAGAGCTACTTGCAACATTACATCTCCGAGAAAAAAACAACTTCATTCTGCGCTAAATGCACATTTGTAACTGAATGCCGAGCATCCGATGGTGCCAATCCTGATGATGATATCGCCATGTCCGTCCTCCATTGTAGTTGAGGCGGAGAGCTTGCGTGAATCTCCAAACGCCTTGCAAAGTCCTCCACTTGCGCTCCCATCTCCTGCTTGAACAGTGGGATCCAACGTCGCAGCATTCTGACAGTCTTCAAGAACAGTAACGGCAGACCTGTCCACCTTACCCCCTGAAAGTAAATTTCATTCCGTAATTTCCATATTGACCACAATACAGCTGAAGAAATGGCATTCATCAGGACATGTCTCTTATGAGCAAGCCAAAAACGAGCCACTGATTCAAAATCCGACCCTACATCAGTACCTAAGAACTTAGAGACTATTTTCCAGGTGTTAGTAGCAATACAACAGTCAAATAAAAGATAACAGATAGATTCATGTTCCGCACAGAAGATACATGAGCGGTCAATAATCTCTTGACGCTTAGCCAAGTTATCCCTTGTTAACAGTCTATTATGAGATAGTAACCAGAGAAAGAATTGAACCCTAGGAGGTATCACTAATTTCCAAACTGCACTTAGGAACGACCCCCCTACACAGTACACGGTTACAATAACAATACAGCGTCAAGGAAGCATAGCTGCGAGCTACTCCTAGTACTAGCAGTTTTCAGTTGAATATACAGGCGTCGGTGATCAGTTATCCATCTGCGAGCAGATGCCGCTTCTTCTTGGCCTCCACCTTGTCGGTGGCCTCGCGCATGTCTGCCCCAACCGCCGCGCATGTCTGCCCCAACCGCCCCCTGCCTGCTCGCTCCTCAGGCTATCAGCACAGCACAGAGCGAGCGAGCGAGGCTTGCATACCAGGCCGGAGTCCTTGACGACTAGACGTGCTGCAGTCACTCGTGCACGGAGACTCCGTCCGCCGCGGCCTCCAGCTGCGCCGTGGACGCCGCCGTTCTCCTCCATCCCCGATCGACGAGGCTCTCCTCTTCCGATGAGGGAGCGGCGATTTCTTGCCAGCATGTTGGGCCGAGCGCCTGAGCCGGATAGCGGGAGGAGACCGATCCGCGCGACTTATACGGTGCGTAACTTTACGCGGTTTGGGGGAGATTTTCTCAAGTGCTAAAAGATTAGGAGGGTGGATTAGTAGTCGTTAGAGAGGGGTTTTTTTTCCAATCTTCCTAAAAACAAGAATTAGGAGGAGGTTTAGAAAACTATTGGAGATGCTCTAAGAACCCAACTAATTACTATTCAGATGCCTAGCATGCAACAGCATGATGCCTAGCATGCAACAGCATGGCCTACATAGTTTAATTCTTTTTTGGGAACTATGCTGCTACAGGGGCCCAGCTTGTCAGGATCTATGTTGGCATGTCACATAGGCAGATAGTATAGGCTAATTATGGAGATTTGGATCTGAGGTGGCATACTTAAAAGTTTAGGGACCCAAATCTGCATTCTGAGAGTTTGCACGCATGTGACACTATGGAAACCGTTTAAGGACTGCTGGTGTACTTTATAGATTATTATGCTTATATAAACTTGTCACCAGTTGTTAGTTGGTTACCTTAGATTTGTACTTACAGTTGTAAAAACATTCTCATTTCTCTCTGGTTCCGCTAGAAAGGGTGAGAAGCAATTACAAAGTGTTAAATTAGCTGATAGATAGCACTAATTTTCTCTGATTAAGTTGAAGATTTTGTCTGCCTTTTAGTGGAGACTATCATTTATGAAATACTTGAATCATCTACAAAGACTGAATGGACAAGAAAAAAAGAAAAAATTGTACAGAAACTGTGATGACAGCTCAGAAGTAGGAATGCATTTTTTTTGACATAAGAATTAGGGATCTTGCAAATATGCTGATTATACGTATTGTTGTATTGTTGTATGCAGTGTAATCTTCTTGCTTGTTCGTTTGCTTGATAAGCCATGGTTAAAAGTACCATGGCTGATAAATTCAAGCGTACAGGGGGTCCAGGATGGAGAACTTTACAGAGACTTCCCGGCAGTTCATACAAGTATCTAAGGAACGTGCTTCTTACCGGGTTTAATTCGGTCAAGGGACAGCTTGAGTTCCTGGTACATATAGTGGAAAATGCTCCTGACCTGAAGGTTTTAACTATAGATCCGAGGAAGAAGCAGGTAGGTCGTTGGTTCCGTAGGGAGTCAGAATACGTGGATATGCGAGCTGCTGCCAGAAAATACCTTGATGGAAAGATCTTGCCTAGCACGGAAGTTCACATTCTTTAGTGAACTTGTCCTAGGCGCCCATTGTGATGTTTCAAAGTGCGCGCGACAGCTGCGTTTATACTGTAGATGTGCCTTGTCACTTCCAGGTCCATGCTTGTTTCATTTGTTACTTCGGCCTTATTTAGATACCTAAATTCACTCCAAATTTCACTATGCAAAAAGAAGATTCCCCATCACATCAAAATGTCGGCACATATATGGAGTACTAAATGTAGATGAAATCAAAAACTAATTGCACAGTTTTGTTGTACTTTACGAGACGAATATTTTAAGCCTAATTAATCAATATTTGGACAATTATTACCAAATAAAAACAAAATTGCTACAGTGTGACGGGACATTTACTATGCAAAGTTTGGATCCCAAATTTGGGATCTAAACAAGGCCTTCAGTTTTCCCACAATCACGGTTGAACGACTTATTCATCCTAAAATATAAGGGATCTACGCTTGTTGTAAGTCAAAGTATCCTAAAATGTGACCAGATTTATACTAGAATAGTATTAACATTTATCACATCATTATGTATGTAATGATGCTAATATGCTGCATTTATAAGCATGGCCTTGTTTAGATCCCAAATTTGGGATGCAAACTTTGCATAGTAAATGTCCCGTCACACTGTAGCAATTTTGTTTTTATTTGGTAATAATTGTCTAAATATTGATTAATTAGGCTTAAAATATTCGTCTCGCAAAGTACAACAAAACTGTGCAATTAGTTTTTGATTTTATCTACATTTAATACTCCATATATGTACCGACATTTTGATGTGATGGGGAATCTTCTTTTTGCATAGTGAAATTTGGGATGGAATTTGGGATCTAAACAAGGGCCATATAACAATAGGAAACATGAGTTTCATTTGTACATCGCACCGAGACATGGGATATAATAATATATAAACAATAGAATCAGTACCGAAATGATCATATACAGTAGCTAGGAAGCAACAGCTTGGTATATTACACTGCTTATTAACACACACAGACGACAAGCGCGCACGCGTACACACACACATGAACGTGGACATCTCGATAGATGCATCATGCATTTATATATACTTATTAAGGAGTTAATAAGGACTTAAGGTAAACCTTGGCCACCTTCGAATTGCTGGGAAGCCAAAGGGGCTGTTTAGTTCCCAAGAAATTTTGCAAAAATTTTCAGATTCCCCGTCACATCAAATATTTGGACACATGCATGAAACATTAAATATAGATAAAAAATAAAACTAATTACACAGTTTAGACGAAATAGACGAGACAAATCTTTTAAGCCTAATTAGACCATAATTGGACACTAATTGCCAAATAACAACGAAAATTGCTACAGTGCCATTTTGCCAAATTTTTGGCAACTAAACGCTACCAAAGATTAGTACGTAGGACCCGAAGTTGTTGAAGACAGAAAGAATCCCGCCTAACACTCGGTCCCGTTGTGACAGTTGTCGACTTCTGCCAATTCCAATCATAGCAATGTCACCCAGAGAATTGATGCCTTCGGATTCCTTAAGGATCGCAGTTGCAAGAGCAATCATCAAGACAGCGACCGCAATTGCAATGGAGCGGGCAACTGGAAGCAGGACCACGAAGAGCCCCAGGCCAAACGCAGCCAGCAGGCTCCTTCCGGAATGCCACATCAGGCCGTATGCAAAATTAATGAGGCGGAAGCGGTTGTCGAGGCTCGCAGCAGACACCCCGGCATAGAGCAGGTGGAGGTAGCTAAGAGAGAGAAGCCAAACGCCAGGGCGTCGGCGAGGATAAACGCATCGAAAGCGTAGCTCCTCCGGGGCCCGCCAAGCACCGGTGTGCCGGCGATACCACCACCACTGCCGTCGCCGGCTGATCGGCTGCCTCCGGGCAACGTAAAATTAAAGCGGATGCAAATGTCACGGTTGTAATGAGAACGGAGAAAAGGGCTAGAACTTGTGCTGCAGCTGTTAGATTCTCCGACATCTTCTTCTCCTCGTCTTCGTCTTGGTTGCAGAGGACGCATTTCTTTTTTTTGGAATTCAGGACGCATTTTTTGCGGAAGAGGTCGCCTCGATCATTTTCACCATATGGAGCTCCCACCTGTAACAGTGATCTTCGTATCATTATTCTTGAATCCTGCAAAACAGAAAATAACAAACAAACACACAGACAGCCATGCATGCATCAGAAGGCCGAGTCGAGTTACCAATCATTATATTGAGTAATTAAATTACTTACCCCCGCGTAATAAGCCGCTAGAGGCATGGTGGTCCATGAAACATCAATCGGCCTCATGCCCACCTTATTCGGTACATCCAAGCGCACCTGCTGAGTCCGAATAAGGCGCCAGACGACAAGTAGTCCAGCATGGACAGCGCGGTGTCTCCGTTGATGTCCTGCGCGTTCAGGATGGATGACAAGAGCCCTGGTAGCCTTGCTGCTGCAGCTGAACCCGGACGGGCACGGCGACTCTGCTTGTGGCTCTGTTGGCACACATATTTCACCACCAAGGAGCGACCCTCCTCTGCAGCGACGTGGAGGAGCGTCCTTCCGTTGGCATCCCGCAGGGTGGGGCAGTCCGGGCACCTCTCCAGCAGCATCTCAACGGCGTCGCGGCTGCCACTCCCTGCAGCGACGTGTATAGGGTACAGCCCTGCCCTGTCCGGCTGATATGCCATGCATGGCCACGTTAGCATTCAGCACGAGGGATAGCATAAGCGGGAGTATCTGCCAGTAGCGGCTCCCGGCCCAAAATAGCCTAGCCACCACCTTGTGGACACTCAAGCTTCCAGTGCTAGGCGCATCGCAGCAGATCCTTGAGAACCTTGCTGTCACCGCGGCGAGCAGCCATGAACAGCTGCGGATCTAGTGTGGCCCGCGGGCAGGAAGGTGCGGGGCTTGGTGTTGGCTTTGGCTCACGAGCAGCCGCCTGCTCGCTTTCGCTAGGGGCTGCCACCGCGGCCATTGTCCCTACTACTGTAAATTAATAACCAATGCTGCTTGCTTCATTTACAGTAGGAGAGGTAGTTTGTTTGCTATGGCCGGGTTCTGGCCTTCTGGGAGGTACATTTAAACCAACAAAGATGGGCTGCTCCTCCGCAGGAGCCGTAGGCCACGTCGCCTAAAATTTTTCTAGCCGTCCGATCTTGTCTCGTGTGGCTCATATCTCTTGAAGCCGAATCCCCTGGGACCGGCTCCTCCTGCTTCTCGTCCGCTTAACCGGCTTCTCCGCAGCCTCTTTCTGCCTCCTCCGGCTTTTGTTCTGAATCTAAGGAAACGAATATAAACACACAGCTTCTGCTCCGAAGAAAAACACGCACCTCTCCCCATCTCTCTCGATCTCTCCGGATGGGGCGACGGCGTCCCCCGGCCGGCGAGTGGCAGTCCGTGGCGGCGGCGCCCGGCCACGACCTGCCCCCCGCTGACCTCCTCTCTCTCTTCCCATCGCTCTCTCCCTCTCCCTCTCCGTCCCGATGCGAACAGGGCAATGATGGCTACCACAGGCGGCCGTGGCTGCTGCAGGCGCTCTCATCCTCCTCCTTTCCCCTCGTGACTAGGCCCCGCCGGTGGCCGCCGGCGTCGATTGCTCCCGGCACTGCCTCCTGCCTCTGCTCCGTGTGTGTTCATGTGCTGCAGCTGCTACAGAAAACCCTAGTAGCTTGTGCTAGGGGTCGCGGCGGTCTGGCTTCGACCCAACCCCCGGCGGTGGTGCCCTTCTCCACTGTGGACGCACTCGCCAGCGACAGCAGCGGCAGCTGCCAGGCTGCGTGGGCGCCGAGGTAGGCTCCCATCCCCTCCCTCTCTCTTGGCCTCCTTTTACTGGATGTTGGGGTGGCGGCAGCCCCAAATTGTTGTTGCAGTTACCAAATTTTGGTGACATTTTTCCTAGATTTCTGGTACATAAGTGATGCAAATCTGTTTCCACAAGACCATCTCCCTTCAATCGCTCACAATGTTCCCCGTGAATGCCCAGGCCTGTACAAACCATTTTAATTTATTCATGTATGTTCCTCAGTATTATATTTTCACATTTCAGACTAATGTTTTAAACAAGTTAAGAAAATTTGTTCAGGTTCCAGAGGCGAGTGCTCTTTGTTCAGGTTCCAGATAAGACCTAATTTCTTCAGGCTAATTCTAAAAAAAGATTTTTTTTTTGTGAGGCAACCATGGTGCAGCCTCATATTTACGTTCGTCCCATGTTGAACAGCATAGATGTTATACTTAAACATTTGCTACGGCAATACATGTTTTAAAATCATTTTACCTATTTGATTTTAGCATCCATCGTTACTTCTGTGAGCGAAGCAGTTCACTATAGCATTGCTGCAAAATGTTGGGCTGCTTCTTATATGTGCACTCTATACTCATAAGAAGCCGATTTTCCTTTTCCCTCTTGTATAAACTGAATCCCCACTAATGGATTTACCATGGTCGCAAGCCAGCTCAAAATGTGTGCTTCAAATTTGTGAGAGAATAATAGGCCAAACAGTGACAAATGGACAACTCAACTCTTCTTGAGTGATGAGCATTTCACCACGCTTGGGCAGATGCTCAGAATGGAGTTCCAGTACAGTTTCGCAGTGCACAAAGTCTCCTCACAGAGTGAACATTCATATTTTTTGAGTCAGGCTAACAGATGTTTTTGCAGGATTGTCATGTTCTTTTTACTGGAGAGGATGATACTTGGGAGGATTGCCTTCTCGGTGATTTTGAGAGGACTAGAACAAATAATTACGAGGCAGTGTGCTCTTGTCGAACTATTTTTACTCAAATGAACGTCCATTTTAATGTATCTCTCTTGCTTACTATACCTTGTTTGTGATTTGGTTTCTTGTTTCATATGATGGCCGCAGCCCACTGCCGATCCTCTCGCATGGTCTGCCGTGGACGGCAGTACTGATCATGCTAAACCCTCTTCCTCCCTATAACAGAACACTCCCTCTATTCCGTGCAAGTGACGGCTGATGGAGTTGGCCCAGGATTGCCTCCATGTGCATCATGCATTGTTGCTTGCATTGTCGCATCAGTATATGATGTTCTTCCACATTGTTAATGCTTCTGTTTTTGTACCGTAGCTGTTGCTTGTGTGCTTGTATTATTTACTTACACATTGCTTAATTAGAGATGAAAAGTAACTGTTTCACAAGAAGATTCCTATGTGCAGGTTACTGAAATAGCTCATTGTAGACAAAACCAAAATGGCCTGCAGTCTTTCTTAACACAGATACTAGATGTTTACAATATTTTCTTAATGCCTATGCTATCCAATTTCCAGTTAAATTGATAACTACTACCTATTCCATAGTTTTTTGTATTCAAATTATACTGACAGTTAATTAGAATATTATATTCTGTAGAGAAAAAACCGATATGCATGAAATTTAGATATATTTGGGCCACAGTCTTTCCATTTCGACTGCTGCAGATTGTTACTGTCTTCTTTCTACAATTTTTATACCTGGTGCTTTTTATGCTGCTGCTCTCTTAGGCTCGGAAAATGCTATTGTTCAGGTCTGCGGTCCCTCTCATTGAGCACTACTTGCTATCTGAAGCTTGGTTGTTTTTCCACATTTGAATTATCGATTATTTGGCTGCCAAAGTGTTTGTTCTGTTAGTTTCCTCATCCAGACTTTAGGAAAACATGTTGGCAGCATCTAACTAGCAAAGGCATAGGGTCTTCAATATAGCAGTTATTTTGAGAAAACTACCGTTTAGAAGAAGCTAGAACATACTTGATTGATTCTTTTGTCTTCAAACCTGACCAACAGCAACCTGTGCGAGCGGCTGTTCTACCTCAACACACACCACCATTGCCAGCAAAGGAGAATCCACAGGCCAAACCTACCTCTGCTGCTAATGAACATTGTAACATTGCGGTATGCACTACGTATACTTTGATTTACACCCATCTTTTCGCCATCAAATTGTTCAAAAAAGATATACCATGGATGTGTTGACAAATAATTTGCGCTCAGCATGCAGATACAAGCACAGCCTGTCCCTGCTGCTTCTTCTAGCAAAAAAATTGATATTGCAGTAAGCCATTCATATCCCCTTCACTATTCTCAAGGCCCAAGTCATAGTTACCTTTGGGCATTAGTTCTGGCCGAAGAACTATGGCACAACTGTTACAAATTATGGTACCCCAAATTGCAGGCATCTTCACTGCCATCAACACCAGAAGAAATAGCTCAGGACGACCATGAAGTGCTACACTTGAGTGATCACATCGGTGCATCTTCTACATGCCATGTTTGTCCCTGGTATTTAGAGTTTTATACTTGCAGCCACATCTATAGTTTGGAGTTTCATATAGAATAGGTACACACTAACACTGACTTTTATCTGTTCTTATTGTTAGACTCCACCAGGATTTAACCCTCAGGAAACACCTCCGAGAAAGACATCAGCCATCTAATGTCCTCACTCTTTGCCTACAGGTACTTGAAAAAGCTACTCCAATACTCTCGCTTCTGTCTACAGCATGCCTTCCATTGGTGCAATCACAGTGCTCAGATTCACCAATATTCAATTGGAAACTATATACATGTCATCTTTTATCCTTATCCCTTCACCTGTACTGTTGTGCAATTGGTTTGGAATGGTCTTTATTGCTCGCCAACCTGTGCATATAATATCTCTGGATTATTCTCATGTGCGTACAGACCTCAACCTTCAAATTGTGCTGATTGCAGCTCTCAGATACAGAGTTGCCTCGCACATTTCCTTTGTTATCTCGTCCTGCTAAAGGTAAGGCTTCTCTCTGCAGATTATTTTCCCTACATACATACGTTTTTTGGTTCTCATTTTGTCTGTCATATTATCTAGCTGCTTCGCAGCATGGTCCGCAGCACCCACACTTTTTTCTGCACGGGCGCGCGAAGGCGCGCGCCCTGACACTAGTACATATATATAGTCGTCCAGGTCCATGCATCCATATCGCTGCAAGACGTACAGTATATATTCTTTGGCGGCCAATAGCACGCAAAGGCATATGCATTATGCGTGCATACATGGCAAAGAGAAATTAATCAAAGCAGGTTCAAAGGTGCACGTGCGGAGAGATCACGATTTTGCATTGGTTTACGGTGACAAGGACAAGTCCAACGATTTTATTTGTGCTGGCCACTATCCAAGAATTATTAGGGCATATACAGTGGTTATTATAAACAGCAGCTTTTTACAAGCTTTTGCCCGGCCGAGTTAAAAAAAATGTCTTTTTTTTTTGCAACGATCCATCGATAAAAAAGAACATACCAATCAAAACCCTAGCTCCTTTCAACTATATATATATATATATATATATATATAGCCACTTTGAGTTACGATAATTGCTATGCTAATTTACGAGATTATAGTAACTCCTTACTATGTGATTTACTATAACATTATGGTAAATATCTCCATGTGTTATAGTAATTCAACTATTGTAAATATATACTGACATTGTCGTAAATTAGTATGTAAAATTATCGTAAATAGAGGTGGCTACAAAATAAGTTATTTTTTAGCTAGCTATAGAGTATACTCTCCCTATATATATATATATATATATATATATATATATATATATATATATGAATTCTTGACTCTTGAGCACATTTTGTTTCTTGGGTGTTAATTCATTCATGACTTTCCACGCTCATTGTATGGATATATATGCATAACCTGATAACCATGCTATGTAGTACTTCTCAACATTTAAAATACTACAAAAAACTATAATACTTTAAATTTTGTCTTTGCACTCAACCTCTGTGTTCGAAATGATAAAGGATGGACTTGTCCTAGCGGCGAATTTCCCCGATCTTTTAGCTGTTTTCAAGTTTCAACACTACAAACTACAAATCCAAAAGAACAATATTCTTTTCCTCAGGCAACAAGCAAAGATGGCAAGGAAAACTTTTAAAAGGGTACACATATTAACGTGGCGCCTCCGTTGGGGCCTCTAATTAATAATCATAAAAATGATAAAGGTGGATAATTTATAAAATTGTTAGTATATATTTTAATTTTTTTTCATAATGGTAGATGTGGGTCATTTAGATACAAAATTAGAGGATTATTTCAAATTATCTTTGATAATGACAAAAATCTGGGTAATTTAGACGCGATGTTAGGGGTTATTTTAAATTATGTTTTATAATGGCTAAGGTGGGTAATTTAGATGCAAATTTAGGGGTTATTTTGAATTATTTTTTAATAATGGTTGATGTGGGTAATAATTTATATACAAATATAGGGGTTGTTTTGATTTATGTTTTTGTAATGGCAGAGGTGGGTAATTTAAATTGGGGGTACTTTATGTATTTTTCATAATGGTAGTAGTGAGTAATTTTTTTAATAAACTACAGTAGATCTAATGGCTAGTATCATTGACGATGATTAGAGTCTATCAAATCAAAAGCCAGATATTTACCCTCTCACACGCGAATACGAGCGTCGTGCTCCCAACCGCCGCCGCCCTCGACACCGCTCGGTCCCTCTCCTCTCTCCTAACCAGTGATCTCGTTGGTGGACAGAGGAGCGGGACCGATCTCTTTCTCCTTCATAGTTTTTGGTTGGGTTTGTGGATCATTGTTGTCCATGTTTTAGTTTCTCGTGTCATTATCGAGGTGGTGGTGGTGGTGATGATTGCTTGGAATAATATCTCTCTGGCTTCTCCTTGATGATGTTTGATCTAGCATCGGTGAAGAGCTAGTGTGGTTTGTCAGATTTGTTATTCTTCTTCAGATCTTGGCTTGTTGTATGCTTATCAGAGGAAGCAGTTGGTTGGCTTTCGATACGACGATCTCGACCTCTCCTTTTGATATGTTAGCAAAGTCCGGCATCTTCAACACGCTGTTTCTGATGGTGAAGGATTGTAAGCTGCGTCCTTTGGAGGTTTTCTTCAGCCGATGTTTTTTCAGTGGCTACACGTCAGTCACGTGTCGAGGCACCAAGCTCCATCACGAAGTGCATGCGGCCGCCACCTGCATGCAGTGTCCCGCTTCAGTCGACACGAGCCAGAACGCCATCGCCTATGCATGTCTGCACACGGCCCACAGACCGCTCCGGTTCGAACGCTGCTGCTCATCGCGCCCTTCGCCTGCATGCGAAAGCACCACGCTCCGACCAGATTGTCACCCGCATCACCGGCCCGTACGCCGTCACGCTGTTCATCGTAACCTGAAGTCACCGCAGCCACGTGACCCGTATAAATACGAAGTTCCAACTACCCGGGCCGGTAGCCCAGACCCAAGGCCTGTATGCCGTCCGTCGCTCCTCGTAGAGAACAGGTCACCCTCGGCCACCCTACATGCAGCAAGTAGCAGCCACGGACAACCATGTCCGCCTCGTGGTGGCGCTGGAAAAGGGTGAAGGCGTATGGTTTTGGCCGTGGCCGTCCCATGTTGGCCAAGCAGATTGTCATGGGCCGAGCAAAAGAAAGCATACACGGTTGGGCAGGAATAGCCTCTATCGAATTCGTTCATGTGAAAAGTTCCCAGAAAATTAGAAAGGGCTTGGTAAATCTGAAGTTTTATGAATAGGTTTTTGTTTCATGATGAAGAATTTAAGTTTTTGGCATATATTCCTGTAGAGTATCCCCTGTAATTTCTGGGAATTACAGAATTAGGGTGTCTTTGAATATAATAACATCTCTAAAAATTCAGTTTTTACAACAGTTTTCTGAATAATTAACCCTAGATCCTCTGTTTATGCATATTTATTGTACAGCATATGTATAAGAGCTTGTATACAACATTAAATCTGCAATTTAATTGTTGTTTTATATGGATTTTTTTCTGAATTAAATAGTAGATTGATTCTGAAGTTTTTCTACGCTTTGAATTTATTTTGAAAAATGCTAGTGCAACCTCGTTATGAATTTTATACCATGTAATAGAATAAAAATTTGAACGATTACATTAGAAACATGGTATAAGGTATATGAGCTCTCCGAATCCTGCAGACCTTAGACTTATTACCTTTGATAGGCTCATATTTAGTTTTCCTAGCATAATGAATTTTTGGGATGAAAATGAATGATTGGTATTAATTCTGAAAATTAGCATGTACCATGATTATAGATCCTGAAAAATGTTAGGATGCATATAAGAATATTTTGCATAACCATCACTATCTTTTTGCACCTTACTACTTGTTTACACGTAGTAAACCTATATGCACATGACTTAGTTATAATGATATATGCATACCTTCATGAAGAAGGAATATCCTGGACTTGCCCTGAATGGCAGAATTATATAGCACGATCATTGTTAAATCTTAGTAGGATATTCTACTGTCACTGAAGTGGAGTAGATCTTAAGCATAGTAATTCCTGGCATTACTCTCAAAGAATGAGTATGTGACCAAGCTAAATCCTAAAGGTCTTATGGGACTCACTGCATGAGAAATTCTAGAAGATATCCTATATTATGATGATTGCATAATGTTAGAAATATTGAAAATTGAATTTTCAAGCTTATATGACCATATAGGGATATAAATGCTACTCTATAAACAAATACAATTAGCTTGAAGCTTTGTGTTAAAAGTCATAGAAGACGAGATGATAAAGACGAATTTGTCTAATTCTAGAAGAAATATTTCTTGAAATAGAAGATCAAGAGCATTGAAGTACTAGAAGTATCCAATATCATCCAGAATTACTCAATATGAAGTAGAAATTGAGTCATAATTTTTAGATAGCTCTATAAATCAGGATATGTAACTTGCATATATTATACTCCTAGAAGGATCGAGCAAGCATGAAGCTGCTAAATGTCAAGCATTGAAGCTTAGACATGTAAGAATGGATAGAAATTAGAACATTTAAAGTTTCTCTTGGAGAAGAACTTAAATCATGTGCTTATAGATTTGTTGCTTTTGAAATTCATATCTAGAGTACTGATAGTAGTGGTGGTGGTGTTTTAAGTTTTAATTCCCGTTGAATTAAGTGGATTATGTAAACTCGTAGAAGAGTTAATGGTTACTTTATTAGCTTAAAGAAAAACAATGTTCCTTCGCTAAAAAGTACTACTGAAGTAGTGCTGAAGAACCAGGCGAACATATCTATTAAACCTTTCGAACAAGACTAAGATGATATAGAAGTCAAACGAGCAAAGCATGGGGTAGAACAACAAAACCTGGTGAAAACCGAATCACCCTGTTTCTAAAACCAGGCCACCAAGGGGTTTTAGACCACACTATTATAGATTGAGATACCACTATCGTCACTTTCATTGTCGTAGCGATAGAAGCGACGGTGTGATACTTCTATCATCGGTTTGACCGATGGGGAGGCCACATAAGGAATAAAACTGGCATGGTTGAACCATCAATGCGGCGGTGCTAGTGGGGTTGAATTCCACCGTCGTTTGGAACGCCAAGCCGACTGAGATACGCGTTATATATGGCCGCCGGACCTACACGACCGTTTGATCTACTGGCGGTAAATATTGAACGTGAGTCAGTGAGAGTGCATCCCAATGCCCAACTACCAACACCCCCTGCTCTACATATTCTTCAAGTCCACTGCTCTCTGAAACCACCCATCTTCCTTGTTCATCTCCTTCTTCCATCAGACTAGAACCATATCGGCGGATAGTTTTTTCAAGCTTCCCAACTACGACTCATCGTCTGAGAAGGCCTCCAGGGAGTACATGGATCCTAATTTGATTCCTGACTGGAGCTCTGAAGAGGTGGACACTGAGGAGGAGGAGGACGAGGAGGAGGAGGAGGATGAGGATGACGACCAGCCCGAGGACGAGCCCGAGGACGATGAATGATGACGGGCCTCCTCTGAAGAGACCAAGGCAACCAGCATCCTCGCTCTGAGAGGATTATTTTTAGGTGTATTATCTTTGTGGACGAGTACAACCATGTACTCGTTGAAAATGTATCTATATATTTTATAAATTAATAAACAAAAATTCTAGCCCGACTAATGCTTCTTTCTTTTGCTGTCATCGCTCTTAGTGTTATGTCATGTCGCTGGACCAATGTTTTTGGTGGCCTATAAACCAATTTGTTCAAAATACTTAGCAATAGAGCAAAACTAACTCTGCCTTATGTAAAGTTGCCAAAGTATGATCAAACTCTTGATTTGAAATCACTGCTTATATACCTAGTATTGACCAAGATTTACATCCCTAGCTAGTATTTGTAAGAGAATGAAGGGTTAAGGATTCACCTAGTGTGAGATATAGCATTCCTGTGTAATTCATGGTGAGAGGTATTCCCACGAGATCTTCTAAAAAGAAGATGTGGGCTTCGCCAAAAGACATGTTCCTCCAATACCTTTGAGTTAGCCAAAGTATAATCATGCACACATCATGCAACATGCTATATATGCACCACCGAAAGCTCCAAACCTCTCAACACAAGTGTCAATCATTTATCACACACATTTTTTTTAATTTATTATTGCTAAAAAATTATAACAATTGTTGATGATATAAATTAGTACAACAACGCTAGCTAGTTTATTACACTAGCTAGCAGGAGGAACATCAAGAGGTAAAGATGACTGCCGGAGCGCATATAACGTGGACAATTAATTAGTTTGACATCAATTGAGCTAATATATATAAGCTCTCATGCATCTTGGCACCTGCTGGCTGCTGCCCGCAGTATGTGTATATATATATGCTGCTAGTTGTTATGTTTTCCACTTGCGAATTGCTGGGAGGCCGAAGATTATTATGAAGGACCAGAAGTGGTCAAAGAAAGGAACAACATAGTTAATTTAGCACAAGGTATCGAGCTGACCAGCGTGTTCGTCTTCTTCCATAAGGACGGATCAATTGGAAAGACTTGATGCCTTCCGAGTCTTTAAGGATCCCCACTGCAAGAAGAATCATCAAGACACAGATGGCTATTGCAATCTTGCGTGCAACGGGAGGCAGCACGACGTAGAGCCCCAGGGCAAACGCGGTCACCAGGCTTCTTCCAGAGCACCACATGAGGCCGTATGCACCGTTAATAAGGCGGAAGCGGTTTTCAAGGGTCCCATAAGCCACCCCGGCATAGAGCAGGTTGGTGGTAGCAAAAAAGAGCAGAGGAATTCCAGACCGTTGGAGAGGACAAACGCATCAAAAGCGTAGCTCCCGGCGAGCACTGCCGTGCCGGCGGCACCACCACCGTCGCCGGCCGATCGGTAACCTCCAGGCAGCGTGAAAGCCGATGCAAATGTCACTGTTGTGATGAGCACGGAGAAAATGGCCAGGACTTGCGCTGCATTCGTTAGATCGTCCGACATCTTTTTCTCCCTGTCCCCTTTGGGAAGGATCTCTTTGCGTTTTTCATGGAAGAGGTCGCCCCGGCTCTCGCCATAGGGAGCTCCCACTTCTAACAGTGATCTTCTTATATGTATTCTTCGATCCTGCAAAGAACATATGAATGAATAACTACACGTACTATATCGATCGATCTGTATTATTATTATTAGTAACTGGATGGAGTACTACTACTACGTACTTATACTTACAAGCCGTTAAAGGCAACATGCTCCATGAAACATCAACAGGCCTCGTGCCCACCTTGTTGGGTACATCCAGGTGCACCTGCTGATTCCGGATAAGGCGCCGGACACTAGAAAGATGTTTTTTTTTCCGGCGCCTGCTTTTTTTTATTGGTGGTTTTAGTTATCACACGCCAGTAGAAATGAAACGGTGGACCCCAAGACTAAAACCGCCTGTAGAAATGGATTTCTACAGGCGGTTTGTTAGACAACCGTCTGTGAAAATAAGACATTTCTACAGGCGGTTGTCTTAACAAACCGCTTGTAGAAATTCATTTCTACAGGCGGTTCGTTAAGAATCTGCCACTAGAAAATACCCGTTGTTTTTTTAAAATTCGATTTTTTCAACAATCTCGGATGAGAAAACACCCAAAATAAAAGTTGTTCGTCTCGAAATTATGAAACTTTGTAAATTACAACTTTTTAATTTGAAATCATCTTGTCAACGAAAACTACGTTTGAATGGTCTCAATTTTAAATTCAAATTTTGTAAACGACCTCGGATTGAGAAATGACCAATACGAAAGTTGTTCGTCTCTAAAGTTATGAACTTTGTAGTTGACAACTTTTTAATTTGAAATCGTTTAGGACCTCAACATAGCAAATTACACACGGATTTGTATAATATGTGGGGAACCGAAAGGGTATATGGACACATGTGAGTGTGTGGTGTAGTGGTAGAGGAGGTTCCGCGCGAAGCCGAGGTTGTTGGTTCGAATCCCACTAGGAGCGTGGCACGTGATTTTTGCGCGAAAAATTGCGTAACTTGCGACTTATTTTCGGGTCCTCCCCTAATTAAAATCTTTTTTTGCTATTTATTTTCGGGATTTTTCGGGAATTTTTTGTACAAGCGGTTCGCTAAGTGAACCGCCTGTGGAAATTCATTTCTACAGGCGGTTCACAAGCAACCGCCTGTGGAATTGGTCTATTTCTACTGGCCTCCAGCGCAGACGGTGCTGAAAAACACCAGAATAAATAGTTACCAACCGCCTGTATAGTACGTCCGTGTACTAGTGGGACGACTCCACGGTGTCCAGCATGGACAGCGCGGTGCAGCGGGGTGTCCCCGTTCATGTCCTGCGCGTTCAGGATGGACGACAACAACGCTGCAACTGCAGCATCAGCAGGGCTCATCCTGTGCCGCCGCCTGCTCTGGCTCCGGCTCTGGTAGCACACATAGTCCACCACCGGGTAGCGATCCTCCTCTGCCGCGACGTGGAGGAACGTCCTTCCCTTGGCATCCCGCAGGGTGGCGCATCCTGGGCACCTTCCCAGCAGGGTCATCACGACGTCGAGGCTGCCGACTGCTGCAGCGACGTGTATGGGGTTACATCCCCCTCTTGTCCGGCTGATATGCCGTGGACTCGTTAGCTTCCGGCAGCAGCCTGGTCGCTGCCCCTGGTGCTGGTGGCCGAACTTGCCAAGGGAGTAACCTTGCCGACGGCAAGCCACCAAGGGATGCAGCCAAGTGAAGAGGGGTGCTCCCGTTCTCCTTGTCCTGCTGCCTAGTCAGCTGCGACAGGAGATCAGCATCGTCACCGCCGCCTACCACACTACCGCCACCCGTCGCAGCATCACCACGATGCCGCCGATCGTCGTTATCCTGCCGCGCCCGCATGTCGTCGTCCTTGATCATCCTCACTTGTGCATTGACACACCATCCTCAGTCGTCCCTTGAGGCACCGCAAAATCGTAGGCAGCACTACTGCCATCGTCAGTCACCCTCGAGGCATCCAAAACCACAATCAGCATTATCTCTGCATATCAACATGCATGCATGCACTTGATTTATTTATTTATTATTAATACACATCCCAACTTCAAGTATACTACTCCGTCCTCAATAATCAATATATTATATAAGGCTTTAAACAATCTACAATCTAAGTATGACTGCAAAGGAATCTTGATAGATTAAAGCTGAGTTTATGGCTCCTTATGGTTTAGAATTTCATTATATAGACGATTATGCCTATATATGATAAAATAAAATGGTGAGAAAGTTTATTCTACTATACTAGTATTCTATATTGACAAAAACTGGTTAGCATGTTCTTACACTACCGGAAACAGTATCTTTGCCGAGCGTCATATGCTTTACCGAGCGTCAAATATCGGGCGCTCGGCAAAGAATCTTTTGCCGAGACTCTGCGCTCGGCAAAGATTGGCTCTCGGCAAAGACAAGCTTTGCCGAGAGCTCGACTCTCGGCAAAGACTGGCTCTCGGCAAAGCAAACTTTGCGAGAGCTCGACTCTCGGTAAACAAAAAATCTCGGCAAAGCCGTAACCACCACAAACTCGGTAAACAAAAAATCTCGGCAAAGCCGTAACCCCACAAACGGCACCCTTACGCCGTCATCTTTGCCGAGAGAGCCTGCTGTTAGGCTCTCGGCAAAATATTTTCTTTGCCGAGAGCCTCAACCAAGGCTCTCGGCAAACTTTTTTTTTTGGATTTTTGTCCCAAATTTTTTGTGCAGCCTTGCTACAGTACTAGAAGCCAAGATTTGAAATTTGGTGTATTTTCCATCCCTCTTGCTATATTTCGTGTATTTTTTCATTTTCTTGATTTTTTCCGCAAGACGCACATTTGTACTGCAGGTGCATGAAATAATGAATCTCAGCGATTCAAAAAATTATATTCATTCTTCCGACGGTATTTCGATGCCGTATCTAGGGACAGACGCGGAAACTCGACCATCTCGTGCACGCGACATGGCGACCAAGTTGCGTGAGATTTGATTTAAAAATATATAAAATGTGAACGAAGTCGGAAAATCATGAAAATGGACGGAAGGCCTTGACATCGCATGTAGAAGCTATAAAAAAATTTTGAAAATATTTGAAGCAAGTTGTGCCGCAAGATGGTTGAAATCCTGAGATCTCCACATGTGATAACAAGATATCGCATGCGGAGATCTCAGGGTTTCAACCATCTTGTGTCACAACTTGCTCCAAACATTCCCAAATTATTTCCATAAACTCTACGTATCGTGTCAAGGCCTTCCGTCTATTTTCATCATTTTCCGACTCCGTTCGCATTTTATATATTTTTAAATCAAATCCTACACAACTTGGTCGCTATGTCTCGTGCACGAGATGGTCGAGTTTCCGCGTCTGTCCCTAGATATGGTGTTGAAATACTCTCGGAAGAATGATATCATTTTTTAAATCGCTGAGATTTATTATTTCATGCACCTGCACTTCAAATGTGCGTCTTGCGAAAAAAATCAAGAAAATAAAGAAAATGCGCGAAATATAGCAAGAAGAATGGAAAATACACCAAATTTCAAACATGGCCACCTAGTACTATATCAAGACTGCAGGAAAAAATTGAGAGCAAAAATCCAAATATATATATATATATATATATATATATATATATATATATATATATATATATATATATATATATATATATATATATATATATATATAGGGTGAGGTTTCTATACTCCCAGGAGTAACTACTCCCATGTACACACAGTACAGACTCGGGTCAACCAGGAGAAGCTAACGGGTTCTAGCTAACGGGTCGAGGAATATCAGGTGACGCATGCTGATAACTTCCCGTGAAAAACGGATCAGGTTTGCTTTTGACGTTGGGTTGGCAATCTTTTTGAAACCTGTGCATTAAATAGTAGTATGTGTATATACCTATTTTTTTTATAAGTATGCATGGATACTTCTTGCGGCAATGGGTACGTAGACATACTTTGTTTAATTTAAACAACAAGCTGGCCAGGTTTGGTTAGCGACGCTCCATTAGCATATTTCTACGAAAATATTGCACACATGCTTTCGTTAAACAAAGCATAAACAAATACTAGTCCAACGTAATAGTATGGACCAATACTTTATAATAAAAATAGTATGAACGGATACTGCTTCAGAAAACAAGCACTTTATACTGTAAGTACATACACATACTTCATACTCTGAGTATGTACACGTACTTTATACTGTAAGTATGTACACATACTTCATACTCTGAGTATGTACACGTACTTTATACTATTAAGTATGTACACATACTTCATACTCTGAGTACATAGCCATACTACTTAGCAAGTTCACTTCGTCAGGTATTCAGCTGCCATCTTAACCATTATCTAGACGACAGGGGGGCGGCCGCGGTGCATCAGAACATGCACATGGGCCATCTTGCCTGCGGCGTCATCTCGACATATATCCTAGTGATTAATTTTAGCACAAAGCAAGAGCACCACTAATAGACCTAGATTGTAGAGGTGGATGACTGGATGCTCGTAGAAGTCGCCAATCCAGTATAAAGTGATACGTACTCCAATCTGAACAAAAAAAAAATCTGGATGAAGTGATATTATATTGAAAAAGTATCAAGTGATACTCTAGTCATTAGTATCGCTGTTGTATCAAGTGATACTCCGATCGATCTGAAAAATAAGGATCAAGTGATCTTGATTCCTGAACATACAAACAGTCTCATGTACGTGGTACTTCAGTCTGTAAAATGAAACCAAGGCATCAGATCTGAGTAGGAGGAAGAGGAAGGAAAAGGCAATAGAAGCATCTTTGAATCCACCGATGTGTTGCAACCAGCACTTGTAGACACGGATCGATCTTGACCTTGTTAGGGATGGGGCAACAAGCATCATGGACGATGGGAAGTGGACGTAGGGGCTTACCTGGATGAGGAGGAGGCGACGAGGAGAGCCCAGCGTGTCTGGCCCGGCGGAGTTGCAGCAGAGGTGCAGGACCTCGGAAGCGTACGTCATGGCGTCGACGCTGAATGCCGAATCCATGTGTGCGGCTGCGGCCTCCATCTCCCAGGTGCGCAGCACACGTTCCCGCTTCGCTGATTTCGCAATCAATGAACCGATCTGCGGAAGTGAGATAACAAGATGATGGAATCAACCATCTCCCGATCTGCATGCTACGAGGAGAATAAGATTAGGGATAAAGAAATTGATCATATTAGGAACAACGATGTGGGTTCCAATCCACTGTACCTGGACTGCATCAATGAACCGCGTTACCAAAATCTCAGATCGAAGCACAGCATCGTGGCCGGCGGGCGGCGGCAGCGTATTGGAGCGAGAAAAGCCAACGCCGCCGCACGGGCTGTAGCCGCTGGACGCCCGCAAATGACGACCAAATCTCCTTATATTCATTATATTAACGGGTTCGCTTAATTAACCCGCTAATGCACCTCGGGCACCACGTTGGGAGGCTCTTTCGGTGTAAACTAGGTGGGAGTAGGTACTCCCAGGGAGTAGGAAAAGTTTTCCCTATATATATATATATATATATATATATATATTTTGCCGAGAGCCTAGGCTTGGGGGCTCTCGGCAAAGAACGCCGGACGAAATTTTTAAAAATTATATATATTTTGCCGAGAGCTAGGTCAGGTGGCTCTCGGCAAAGAGTTTTTATTTTTTTTATTTTCTTTGCCGAGAGCCTGGGTTTGCGGGCTCTCGGCAAAGAAAATAAAAAAAAACCTCTTTGCCGAGAGCCGCCTGATCTAGCTCTCGGCAAAGATGATATCTGAATCAAAACCACCACCCGCGTGCCCCTCACCCTAGTCAGCCGCGCCTCTCTCGCCCCCGCACCCGCCCCTCACCCGCGCCCTCGCCCCCGCCAGGCCGTGCCCCCGCCCCCGCGCCGCCGCCCGGCCGCGTCCTCGCCCGGTCGCGTCGTCGCCCGGCCGCGTCCTCGCCCGGAGCGCCGCCGTCCACGGAGCGCCGCCTGGCCGCGTGGCAGACCGGAGCGCCGCCGTCCACGGAGCGCCGCCGTCCACGGAGCGCCGCCCGGCCGCGTCCTCGCCCGGCCGCCCGGCTGCTTCCTCGCCCGGAGCGCCGCCGTCCACGGAGCGCCGCCGTCCACGGGTAACTCCGCTGCCTTTGCCGTGCCCCCGTCGTCAATTTTCTCTGCTGATGCTGACAAAATAGGAGTGATGGCATTGGGCTATTAGGAAGTGATAATTGTTTGTGCAATAGGTTGGGCAGTAGATTAAGATGTTCCCCAGTGAAAGGGTTACCATGGTTCGACCAGTCATTTTGCACTGGATTGTTTACAGGCAGGTTAAGAGCACCGTAAGGCATTCCTCCCGTGTATGGCAGACCATGAGATGGAAGGGTTATAAGATTTTCTTTTTTCATTAGTCAAAGGGATGTTAACGTACTAGTAGCGTACAAAATTCACAGTACAGCCAGGTGACGTTGGCTTGCAAGATCGCCGCGAGGATCCTAATACAACACACCATACAACCACCCCTGCAGACCTATATATATCACCCTTAAAATTTGAATTCCTTCTTCTTCGACTTACCTTCCTTCTCTTGCTTCCGCTTCCTCTTGTGAGCATTCTGCAAAGAGTCATGTGTCCATGATGCCCACTCGTCAATCAGCTAGCTATTGAAATCAAAACATAAACGAAATCACTGGGTCACAGAATAGTACATACCTCCGCCACCATGTC
Source organism: Saccharum spontaneum (assembly GCA_022457205.1). NCBI lineage: Eukaryota > Viridiplantae > Streptophyta > Magnoliopsida > Poales > Poaceae > Saccharum > Saccharum spontaneum. The sequence goes on along the minus strand of CM039616.1, from coordinate 1,768,592 downwards.
ACTGAAGTCCTCCTTTTGGTTGCGAAGCTTCTCTTCCTCTCGCGCTTCTTCATACCTGTTGCATTATCGGAAGAGGATAATTCAGTACCGTTTTGACTTGGAAGAAGGAAAAAGAAAAAGCAACCAACAATATCAACTGAACAAAGACATCAGGCGAAGTGATCCTTACTTGGCTGCCAGAACATCATCCATGGCTTCCAGTTCCTCGGGTTGGATGGTGACGTCCACCTTGTCTGACTTTTGATTCTTAAGCAGATCCACCTGCCACCAAATTTAACAGAAGTTAAAAAAAAGATCAATTATCAACTATCAGGGAAACGACCTAGTTCCAAAGAGCACCCAAAGGGGTACAGCTCCAACACTCACCCTTTTCGGAGCCGATGATTTATCTTGTGTTCCCAGCACATACCTGTAAAGCGAGCACACATGGCATGAGATACAAAACCAAGGGGGGACATGCAAGAGGTATTAGGGTTAGGGAGACATACGTATGGCTTGACCCATATAGTGTCCCAGGGGCGATCCTTTCTTCCTTTTGTTCAAGAACCTTCAGAAGCCAAGGAAGGAACATCAGCAACGAATACTAACAAAGATACCACAAACCCCACCAATACCACAATCATTTAGTTACCTGGTACAATGGTCGTTCTGCCTGCTTCTCAGTCTCCTTCCTCTGCAGCTTCCGAAGGTCGATAACATCAGGTGTTTCAACACCAGTTGGAGTACTGGTTGGAGGCAAAAAAAAAAAGGTTAGGCATACATGTCTACTGCATCAGCATTACTAAAGAAAAGGAAAACCAAGGGCTACAAAACACGAAAGAAAGAAATATAGTAAAATCACCTTGAGATAGTATCGATAGACTGAATTCTGTCTTCCATTTCCTCATCTTCCATTAGTTCTTCCTCTTCCTCCTCCTCTTCCTCTTCTTCCTCCTCCTCTTCCTCCAAATCTCCCCAGTGTTTGCTGCGATCAACAGGTTCATCCTGCAAGGTTGAAGAAAACAAATAAGTTCTGCTTCTAAATTGGCTCTGAACTCTGCAGTATTTACCCACTAAAACGTAAAGTGAAACATACATCGTAGTTAGGTTCGTCCTGCTGCAGAACACCAAAAACGTCTCCATAGAGTGGACGTCCATGCTGTTGGCAAGAAACAATACAAGAGCTTAGGAAAGGAACCTTGAGTACATCTAGACAGTGTAAAAGCAAGGTTTCAAACTTTCAACAGAAAACATACCTCATCAACTGGTGGCTTTCCCCACTCCCCTGGTCTATAACCAAAACTGGCACCAGGGGGGATTGGGGCATTTAGACCTGGGATCTTCAGTTGGGGATAAGATGGAGGTGGACCATAGCGCTAAAACGTTATACATCGATTTAAGTTAGCCAGTGACAAAGGCATTATCAATAGGAGAACAGCTGAATTCAGGTTAAAAGAACAAACCTGCATGTTTATAAGCCATGGGGGAGGGGCACCATCAGGCATACCAAGAGCATCTTTAAGCTCACGAGACAGCATGCCTGGCTTCATTTCCCTCAGTTTAACCTGTTGAATGAAGTAGACGTTAAGAACATGGTGTTATCAGGATGCTTGGGATTAGTGTCAATCGATGTGAGATGCTAGGTTTATGGTGCGGCGGTCCCATGCGTGCCATTATTTTAAGAGTCTTTTCCGTGTATTTGCAGGATCGTCCACTGTGGGTCTGCCTGCACCGCTTCGCCTTGCCACAGCACCGACTCGTCACTGCGTCGCTAGCCTGACTCCGCCGCCACCCTAGGTATAAATAACCTCTTCTTCCGGATAAGGGTCGTAGGTCATGAACCCAATTAGGCGTCTCCCGTCCAAAAGAGATACGGTTGAAGGTATGCAGATCTCTGCATGTCGATAACTGTATTTGTTTCGGATTGTCCACGTTACTTGGACAGCCCGTGGATGCGTAGATGAGACTAGTTCCCATGGTCTGCCTTGATTCGAGATGGAGTTTCGGCATCACCTCCCTGTTGTTCTCTGGATACACACTCTCCCTACAGGGACGTGTATCAGGAGAACAGCGGGGAGGTGATGCCGAAATTCTATCTTGGGTTGGGGCAGAAAATGGGAACTAGCCTCGTCTACGCATCCGCGGGTGGGATTAGGACCTATCCTCGCCTATTAGATGACAATAGGATGTAAGTACTTGGATGTAGATGTAAGTAATCGGATGGATGACAGTAGGATGGATGACCGTCAGTGGATGTACTCGGGCCGCAGAAGCAAGAGTGATTTCAGTGATGAATGGTTGCACAAGACAGATGCTTTCTTGAACCATGCATTTGGCCCGGCTCGGCGAGGAGAGATGAAAGTATTGTGCCCGTGCAGCAGATGTGGGAACCGGCGAAGGCAAGACAAGCAGAACATGGGTAAACATCTTCTGAACCATGGATTCACGCCGGACTACACCCGGTGGATCGACCATGGTGAAGTACATCATTTGAGAGAGGAGGCGGTGCGACCACGTCTGCAGGACTTTGATGCTGATGCTGGGGTAGCAGACCTGTTAGATGACTTCCAACAAGCACAGTACGCTGCAGGACGTACGGAGGAGGAGATGGAGAAGACCGCAAAGGCGTTCTACGACATGATGTCTTCATCACAGAAACCCCTTTATGATCGGACAACGGTTTCTCAACTGGATGCCATTGGCCGTGTGATGGGGTTCAAGTCCCAGTTCAACCTGAGTCGAGAAGCGTTCGATGGTATGTTGGCCCTATTTGGTAGCATGCTTCCGGACGGCCACATATTGCCAAAGAGCCTGTACGAGTCACAGAAACTGCTTCGTGCACTGAAGATGCCGTATGAGCAGATACATGCATGTCCAAATGGGTGCATCCTCTTCAGAAAAGATCTCAAGGATGCAGGTTACTGTTCGAAGTGTAAAGCGTCGAGATACATGGAGGTAGACGATGGTAAAGGCCTGAAGAGACAACTTTCTATCCCCATGAAAGTCCTGCGTTACTTGCCGTTCACACCGAGGATCCAACGTCTCTACATGACCGAGGAATCTGCGAAACAGATGAGATGGCACAAACAGGGTACACGATACAGTCCTGAGAAGATGGTACATCCCGCCGATGGTGAAGCATGGGCCCACTTTGATCGCATTCATCATGACAAAGCTAGAGAGGCTCGTAATGTTCGTGTTGCGTTTGCTACAGACGGTTTCAACCCCTACGGACTCATGGCCTTCGCAGTCGCGGGTCGCCGAGCTCGAGGTTATTTTTGTTTTACTCGTCGTACATTGATGTTTAAATGTTTGCATTGTTCTAACATTCCCTTTGTATTATCGCAGGCCCGCCTGGAAAGAGAAAGGGAGGAGCGCAAGCTCGCCGAGTCCCAGATGCGGTCCCAGATGGAGGCTCGGTTGGAGGCCCAAGCTAAGCAGATGCAAGATCTCATCACGTTCATGGCCTCCCAGGGCATGCAGGTGCCCGCGGCGCTCATGGCTCCTCCACCGCCGTCTCAGAACGCGGATTCTACTCCTGTGAGTATCGACTCCTCAGTGTTTTGTTTCTGCATTTGCTTGTCTGACATAGACATCTAATTTTTGCAGCATCCGTCGGCGGGTTCGAACAACCCGCAAGCGCCTGGATGGAACACGCCCGGGGGTCAAGGCGGAACTCCTTCTCCGGGGTGGCCAGGGCAAGGTTGGCCATGACTGTGTTTAAAATGTCGTCTCTAGTAGATTGTGAACTTTAGAATGAAAACTTATTATGTTTCGATGATAACTTGTAATGGTTAACTTTCGTTTAGTTCAAATATTGTGATGAATGTGCTATATGCGTAGTGTATGTGATGAATGTGATATGTACATGTGATGTATGTGTTTATACGTGATGAATGTGATTCATATGTGATAAATGTGATTTATTTGTGATGAATGTGTTATTGCGTGATGAATGCGATTTATATGTGTAATGAAGTGGAAAATCAAAATAAAAAACCAAAATTTTTCACTTTGCCGAGGGTTGCTCTCGGCAAAGGCTACCTTTGCCGAGTGCAATGGTCAGTGCACTCGGCAAAGCTGGGAAACATGGCTGCAAAAATACACATTTCCCAGCTTTGCCGAGGGCAATGACCGTTGCACTCGGCAAAGGATAGGCTTTGCCGAGAGCCTGGCCATACTGGCTCTCGGCAAACATTTTTTTTAAAAAATGTTTGCCGAGAGCCGGCTCTCGGCAAACATTTTTCTTTTTTTTTTAAAAATGTTTGCCGAGAGCCTGGCCAGACTGGCTCTCGGTAAAGAATTTTTTTTTTGGGAAAACTCTTTGCCGAGAGCCGGTCTGGCCAGGCTCTCGGCAAATATTTTTTAAAAAAAAAACAGAAAAATGTTTGCCGAGAGCCTGGACACACTGGCTTTCGGCAAAGAATTTTTTTTAAAAAAAATAAAACTCTTTGCCGAGAGCCAGCCAAATGGGCTCTCGGCAAAGAAAGCGGGCCCGTTAACGGCGCCTTTTCTTTGCCGAGGACCGCGTTGGCTCTCGGCAAAGAAGGCTTTGCCGATTGGTTTTTTGCCGAGGCAGCTTTGCCGAGAGCTGCTCTCGGCAAAGCCTTTGCCGAGGGTCTGAGAGGCTTTGCCGAGAGCCTGGAGCCCTCGGCAAAGCCGCCACCTCCAGTAGTGTTAGTGCTATAAGAATATGCTATGCAAGAGCTTCCATTATATTGCCCAATTTTAATATGAAAGGTTATGATGAAACCTATAATGTTCTAAGCATTAAGATACATGCATCAAGATAGGACCAAATAAGTATTAAGAAAGCCATACTAAAAAAATGTTTAAGTGATACAAAATGAATAATTATACTACCACATATTACATTTTGCAATGCAAATAAGATTAATTTATCTCGGTATCCTAAGAATAAACTAGAACCGAATCAGTTGAGGAGGAAGATGTGCCTTACGCTTCAGCTGTCAAAAAACATTGTGAGTGCTCAAAGTCTGTACTAGTTTGGAGTTGGTGTTTACATTTCGGGGTACTTGGAAAAACAAAGTTTAATCCAGAATAGGTTTTACCCATTAATTTAAATATAGAATGCATGTATGTAAGTAACAAGTACTCCATATTAAAAAAGCACAGTAGGGGGTGCACCCCCTCCTGTTTCCCTCAAAAACAAGTACTCCATATTAATTAGCAGTTTAATAATAACCTTATTATTTATAGTAGCTTATTAGTTATTGTTTTTTGTGTTACCTTTGCCGCAAGAAACAGCTGCATGCAAGACGTTCCGTCCGTCTGGTCCGGAGTAGGACAGCTTGCCTCCACTTGTGCGAAACAGATGCAGTGCAATCTCCACTTCACCTAGTGAGATGACCAGGTACAATGGGGAGGCACCCTTCTCACGTGGGATGCAGGCCAGCTCTGGATCCACGTCCATCAGCTGGTCGATGCATTCCAGATTGTTCTTGGCAGCGCGGATCGCCTGGTGCAAGGCGGTCTCCCCACACTAGTTCTGTATTCTCAGGAACGCCGCCTTCTTCGCCGCCTCATCGTTGTCGTCGGCGATGAGATCGACGAGGCAGGAGATCATGTTGACGTTCCCAGAACGGGCGGCGCAGTGCAGGGGCGTGTCGCCCTTGTTGTTGTGCGCTTCCAGGACCTGGCCGACGACGACCAGCTGGCCCTTCTTCCTCTCCTTGTGGCGGACGATCATACGAGCGCAGCGGAGGAACTCCGGGCCGTCGCCGCTCGCTGCGACCATGTGCAGCAGGGTGTCCCCCTCCATGGTCACCCCGTCGTCACCAAGTGGTGGTGGGAGTGGAGCTGAGGCCGATCCAGAGCGAGAAGTTGGTGCTGGTGCTGGTGCAGCGGCCAGAGCAGGAGGATGCCGAGGGACGACCTCCACGATGACTACCTCTGATGCTGCCGCCGCCGCCTCCTCCTCCTCCTCCTCTACCATGCCATGCGCATGCTCCTCGTCGTCCTTCTTCAGCTGCAGCAGCTCCTTGAGCCGCTCGCTGTTGTTAGAATCAGGAACACAATCACAGCACTATTGATCAAACTGGCTAGGCCTAAACAGCAAGAACGCGCATGAACACAGTGAACAGCACGGGAACCGCCAGGGTGACAGCGCCCCTTTTCGCTTTAGCAAACACTGAGTACAATGAGGTTTACAACCAACCAAACGCGCTAACACGCTCCTCTTACATCAGACTATTTATACCAATAGCTAATGAACATGGTTCACACACACAAAATTTAAAAGACAAACGATACACATGAGATAGATTGTAACTGCTTGACACAGGACTCGTCGTGGGCGCGGTCACCACGTTCTGCTGCTGGCAACTGCACACGCTCCAATTCAAACTGAGTTGGTTCGCGAGCTCCCGCCTCATTAGCTCCATGTCATCATCGTCCACGTCATACCTGCAGCAAGCTTACACTCACATTCTCCCCCTTAAGCTTGATGCACCTCAAGCTCTCTAACACCGAGCAGGTATCTCATCTCTGACAGTTTCACCACTGCCAGTGCCTTTGTCAGTGAGTCAGCCTTCTGCTCCAAGGTTCCAATCCACTTAACTGTGATCTGGCCCCGTTCCACACATTCTCTGATGTAATGAAATTTGATATCAATATGCTTGCTTCTCCCATGGAACACTGGATTCTTCATCAATTGAATTGCAGACACATTGTCCACATAGAGTGTCACACACTTAGCCTCCTTCTTTGTCAGTTCACTCAATAAACTTCTAAGCCACATGGCCTGCATTGCTGCTGCTGTTGCAGCCATGAATTCAGCTTCACAACTTGATAGAGCCACTGTCTTCTCTTTGTGTGAGCACCAAGTAATCAAACTGTCATTCAGATAAAATGCCATTCCTCCAGTACTCCTTCTATGTTCAGCATCACCACCATGATCACTATCTGAATATCCCACCAACCTTTCTTCTTTCTCTTCTCTAGCATACACCAAGCCATAGCTCAAAGTACCCTTTAAATACCTGAGTATCTGTTTTACTGCATTGAGATGCATAACAGTGGGTCTCTCCATGAACCTACTACTCATGCCAACTGAGAAAGCCAAGTCTGGTCTTGTGTGCAACAAATATCTAAGACAACCAATGATCCTCCTGTACTCAGTTGAATCAACAACTTTACCTTCTTTGTCATCATACAACTTGTAGCCTGGATTCATTGGTACCTTTGTTGGGTTGCAATCTGCCATTCCAAATTGTGACAGTACCTTCTTGGCATAGCTAGTTTGTTTGATTGCAATGCAGTCCTTCTGCTGATCAACCTCTATTCCCAAATAGAATGACAGTAATCCCAAATCACTCATTTCAAATTCTGAGGTCATTTGCTTCTTGAAAACTGCAATCTCCCCTGGATCACCTCCAGTCACAATCAAGTCATCCACATATACACCAAGAATCAACTTTGACTTCCCAACACCCCTAGTATAAACTGCTGGTTCAGACTTGCATTTTCTGAATCCCAACCTTTTCAGACTGCTATCTAGTTTCACATTCCAGGCTCTAGGAGCCTGCTTCAACCCATACAGTGCCTTGCTGAGCTTGTACACCATTTGCTCGTTGCCCTTCACCTTATACCCATCAGGTTGTGAAACATAGACATCCTCCACAAGCTCCCCATTCAAAAATGCAGTTTGGACATCCAGATGATGAACTTCCCAACCCCAATTGGCTGCCATAGCTAGTAATAGCCTCACAGTATCAAGCCTTGCCACAGGAGCAAAAACTTCTTCATAATCTACTCCCTGCTTTTGCACATAGCCCTTAGCAACTAATCTTGCTTTGTGTTTCACCACTTCCCCATCTGCATTTTTCTTGAGCTTGTATACCCATTTCAAACCAATGGGTTTTTGGCCAGCTGGTAACTCAACTAAATTCCAAGTCTTGTTTTTGTTTATAGACTGGATCTCACTGTCCATTGCTGCCATCCAATCACTATTTCCAGCTGCCTCTTGGAAGCATGTTGGCTCCTCCATGACCACCAACAAAGCATTCACTTCTATCTCTGCATCAGAAGCTAATTCCACCTCTGCTGCACCTTCATATACTTCTGCAAGGCTCCTAAACCTCACTGGTGCATCATCATGGTCAATGTCCATGTTGTCATCAAGTTCAACTTGATCTGAGCCTGCTCCATGATTCACTGAATTTTCCCCTTCTGATGCCTGACCATGATCATTGTCAGACATTGCATTTCCTCCCTGCTGAACTGAATCTCCTCCAAATCCAGCATCATGCAATCCATCAGAAACTCCCCCTGAATCATATTGTGGTTGATTTGCTTGACTATCTCCATCAAGATCAGCATCATTGTTACCCACCACAAAAGGTTGAATTGTTGCCTCCACAGTTTTTTCTACATCAAAATCTGAATTCTGACCAAATTCAGCATTCCATTCCCAAGCAACACTTTCCTCAAATACCACATCTCTGCTTACAACTATTCTCTTTGTTTGTGGATTGTATAATCTGTGTGCTTTGCTTCCTTCTTCAACTCCAAAGTAGACCATAGGAACACTTCTGTCATCTAGCTTCTTCAAATGAGGAGAAGCTGGTCTAACATGTGCTTTACAACCAAACACTCTGAAATGTCCCAATTGTGGCTTCCTTCCATTCCATGCCTCAAATGGTGTTCTATATCCCATTGGCTTAGTTGGCAATCTGTTCAACAAATGAACTGAATGTCTCACTGCTTCTCCCCAAAACATGCCAGGTACATTCATACTCTTCAACAGTGATCTTGCCATCTCCATGACAGTTCTGTTTCTTCTCTCAACCACTCCATTCTGCTGAGGTGTATATGGTGCAGTCAACTGTCTTCTAATTCCTGCCTCCTCACAAATATTCTTGAAAGCAGCTGCCAAGAATTCACCTCCTCTATCTGACCTCACACATTTTACCTTGTAGCCCAAACTATTCTCAGCTTCTGCCTTGAACTTGGCAAAAGCCTCACTAGCTTGATCTTTGGTTTTGAGAATTGACACTGTCATCCACCTAGTACAGTCATCAACCAAGAGCATAAAGTACTTATTGCCTCCTGCAGTCTCTGGTGTTATGGGACCACACAGATCAACATGTACCAACTCTAAAGGTTCATCTGCCCTCCAACTTGACATTTTAGGAAATGGGCTCCTAGTTTGCTTAGCTGCTAAACAGGACTGACAAAGCTGATCAGGATGCTCTATCTGTGGTAAACCCCCTGCCATCTCCTTTTCTACCAACATTCTCATGGAATTGAAATTAACATGTCCCAGTCTACCATGCCATAGCCATGACTCATCATCAACACTAGACTTTAGACAAACTGGCTCTACACAGTTCAATTCAATCTTATATAATCTGTTCAATGATCTCTGAACTTTCATTATCATTCTTTCAGAGTACTTTTCTGTTACTTCAATCAGGTCATCATCCATCAAAATTCTATATCCAATCTCAGTTAACTGACCAAGGCTAACTAAGTTACTTTTGAGCTTAGGAATATAGTAAACATCATATAAAGCCCACTGACTACCAGACAAACCTTGAAATAGAATTGTACCCCTACCTTGAATCTCAACTGTTGAGCCATCACCAAAAGTTACCTTACCAGAGACAGTAGAATCAATGTCCTTGAATTTGTGCAGATCTCCTGTCATATGATTGCTTGCACCATTGTCCAAGTACCAAACCTCTCCACAGGATCCACCATTGCTTGTATAATGCAGTTCTGGAAAGATCTTCACCTCATTCAGATGCAACTCAGTCTGACGGTTTTCCGACAATAGACTTCCTCCCCCTGTCTGCTTCTGCATCCCCATCACTCCTGTCTCTGCTAGCAGCACAGTGGGCTCGAACTCGACTGCTCTAGCATGATGAGCCTCTTCTTTCTTTTTTTCATCTTTCTTCTCCTCACTTGGGCACCGGTTTGCATAATGCCCATACTGATGGCATTTGAAACACTTGATGTGGCTCTTATCTCGCTTGACAGATCCATCACCATGCCCTCCTCGACCTCCAGCACTGCTGCCTCGGCCTCTCCCTCTACCACGGCTTCCTCCACCACGATCATGGGATCTGTTCTTCCCTGATCCTTCTCCGGATGCACGCTTCTGTCGAGCCTCCCATTCTGCTTGGGTCAGCAGAGCTTGCCCTGGCTCTGACTTCACTACACTGCCTCCTCTTTGGATCCGTTCCTCAAAAGCTTTCAAACGCCCAACTGCTTCTGCGAATGACAGCTTCTTCAGATCATAGAACTGCTCGATTCCTGCCACCACTTGGATGAACCGCTCAGGCACTGTATCGAACAGTTTCTTCACAAGTGCCTGATCATCGAGTGATCCACCCAAATTGCTATACCGGACTGACATCCCCGTCAACTGTCCAGCATAGTGGTCGATCGAGTCCCCTTCCTTCATCCTCAAGGCATCGAACTCGCTCTTCAGAGTCTGCAACCGCGCCTCCTTGACTCGCTCTTCACCTACAAATCGAGCTTTCAGTGTATCCCACACCTCCTTGCCCGTCTTCTGCCCGGCCACTTGCATCAGCAGGTCATCAGGGATGCACTGCAGCATATGAGCCTTCGCCTTCCGGTCCTTCGCCTTCGCCGCCGCAACCGCCGTGGCATCCTGCCCCGACGTCTCCCCCGACGGCTCCATGATCTCCCACACCCCCTGATCCTCCATGATCGCTTGGACGCGGATGCTCCAACTGGTGTAGTTGGTTGCAGTGAGCGCTGGATAATGGATCCGATCGCCACTGCCACCGCCTCCGCTCCCACTCCGCTCGCTCATGGTATGAATTAGTGATGATTAGCGTGTGATTAAGGCTCCGATACCAAATGTTAGAATCAGGAACACAATCACAGCACTATTGATCAAACTGGCTAGGCCTAAACAGCAAGAACGCGCATGAACACAGTGAACAGCACGGGAACCGCCAGGGTGACAGCGCCCCTTTTCGCTTTAGCAAACACTGAGTACAATGAGGTTTACAACCAACCAAACGCGCTAACACGCTCCTCTTACATCAGACTATTTATACCAATAGCTAATGAACATGGTTCACACACACAAAATTTAAAAGACAAACGATACACATGAGACAGATTGTAACTGCTTGACACAGGACTCGTCGTGGGCGCGGTCACCACGTTCTGCTGCTGGCAACTGCACACGCTCCAATTCAAACTGAGTTGGTTCGCGAGCTCCCACCTCATTAGCTCCATGTCATCATCGTCCACGTCATACCTGCAGCAAGCTTACACTCACAGCTGTCGCCATGGCAAGCAACCATCAACAGCTGTGGATCTAGTATTTTGGCCCCCTGGTGGTGCCGACCTTGCACTGTCGTTGTCACTAGCAGCTGCAGCAGCAGGAGGTTGGGCGGTTTCGTTTTTAGTTACGACGACGGCCGCAATGGGACTGTCTAGATAACTGTTGACAGATTTGTTAACCCAAAATCTGTCAAATTTTAGACAAATGAACAACTGACACGTCAGCCAAGATAACTGACAGATTTTTAATATGCAAATCTGTCAGATTTGCCCAACACAGGTAAAATATAGACAAAAATCCAATACCCGTTAGCTTTAGCACATATTAATCAACTAATCTGACTCGTTCACTTGGGCTGCTGCTACTGCCAGCCTAATCTATTGGGGCGTCTAGTCATCTATTTGCGTTTCAAGCTTTGAGCCGATGAAAACTAAGCACACGAGTTGAACGTCACAAACTATATATATATCTTTGCCTCCCCCGTGCATGATGATAATTATTCTCCAATAACATATTATTCACATGGATCTCAAATTAGAAAACATTTGGTGAGAGCAGCTTCAGTCATCATCCTGACCAGACTGATCATCAGGGTCGCCACTCAGAAATGAGCCGATGGACTTGCGAAGGATGTGAATTGATTTGTCGTCCTAAGAAACATGAACGCAGAATTAGTGAACTGATTGTGGTTAATAAAACATGCAAAGTATAGTCACGGTAACGATGCATGGTGATCGAGGATCAGCAATCTGAAAAATCATGCATGTCGTAGCATTTACCTACTTCATCTTCTTTAGAGGTTCTTCTGCATTTGCTATCTTCTCTGAAAATGTTTTCTCAAGCCCTGTTAAAAGGCAGCATGTCAGAGCAGCAAACTCATAAAACACAACTGAAGAAACTAGCTATCTACTACTTACTGTGCAGTTCATACTGCACAAGTAATTTCTCTTTATCATCTTCAAGCTTTGAGAACATGTCTGCAGAAAATAGTACACAGATAAGTCAATTAATAAATGAAGATACTGATGACAACTATCTCAGTGAAGAGGAAAGTGAGGCAATATAGGCACAGCACATGGTGCTTTATGGGTGATTTCACATTAACATTAAAATATTATCCCTTTCTAAATCACGAATTATAGGAAAGTGTGAGTGTGTGACAGTATAGGTCCAGCACAACACTATATGGTTTGTATTTACTAGCTACAAAACTGCTAGTAGATTAAGCACCATAGGTGAGCTTGTCTATAGATTTCCTCTGATGATAAATAAGAAAAAAGGCAAACAACATATCAGTATAGGTACATTCCATTCAGGGTGTTCCCAATATTTATTACCAAGAACCTATTTCAGTTCTTAGTTTATAGCTACAACTAAAAAGGAGCACATCAGATATCACGGCAGGAGCAAATGTATTTCTCTAGTGAAGTCACTGGACAGCTGGTGATGTGGATCAATTATTTGCTCACCTTTCCTTCTCAAGCCTAGTCTTGGTGTCCTGTACCATAGTCTGAATTCTGTTGCCAGGCTGAAAGATACCAAAACTTGTTAGGTGTGTAGCAGGAATTCTCTGAAAAGAATGCAGCCATTCATGACAAAAGATAGAGAAACAAACAGTAGGAAGACCAAACATGTCAGCAAACACAAAGATCATGTGACCTACAAGTACTTGGGTAAAGCATTGTAAATTTGCAAAAGTGCCGAGGGGAGCACAAAAGCTTTGTAATGGGCGTGCAAAAGGAGACGGCCAAGGGATAATATCAATCTATCATGCTACTAGCCTTTTCAGATTTATTAGTCCCGGGTGCAGAGGCAGTGATTTTTTTTAGTTCTACTACTTGTCTGATAACAGATCTTAGATAATGACAGGGGCTGATAATAAAAATTGCTTTTGAACTTCTGGTGCTGCACTACTCACTAGTCTGATCCACACTGCGGTCTAGTGTCTGTAGTACTGAATGCAAAGCATAAAAGCAATCTAGCACAATGATGAAACAGTGCATCACACAACAGATTAGCAGGCATTCATCATCCAATGGGTGCCATGACCCATCTGACACTGATCTGAGAGCTAACTAACACCATATACTAATCATCCGAACCATCATAACAACAGAATATAAATCCTATATAATAATATGATATGCAAAAACTTCACACAAATGCAAGTTGTTGGTAGCCAAGATTGAAAATAAAAGTAGTACTAAACCATTCAATGCAGAGTGGGCACAGAAAGGACATCGCAATAGAAGCTGGGATCTCAAAACATAATAATTTAAGGAATCACATAGCATGGTATGCAAAAGAAAAGACAAATAAAATCCAAATTAAGGACATGATAGAAAAAGTGTTGGAAATTAGTCATGAGCCGCCACTGTTTTAGTGTGCTGGTTGTGTAGAAAAATGAAGTCAACTGGCCAACTACCACATAACTCAGAGACTCACACAATAGATAACACCAGACCATGAAAGTAAACTCAGGAAAAAAAACACACACACACACAAACACCCACACACACACACAAACACACAGATGCCCACACACACAAACACACAAAGAAACAGAGAGAGAGGAACACACACACACAACCACATACACACACAGACACTTGCTTTCCAGTAGCAGCAGCAGCTCTAGCAGCACCAACTGCTTGGATCTTGTCTATTTCCACAAAAAATAAACTCAAATACACCTTCTATTTCTCCCTCACACATCAAATGGTCACCACATCAATAATTGAACCAATCATGCAGTACCCAAGAACTCAAATCAAGTGAGAGAAGAGACAAACATAGGTACCAATCTTCTTACAAATAATTAGATGACAAACAAAAAATACAACTCTAAACATTAAAGCAAAAGATACCTTCTATTGCTCCCTAACACATCAAATAGTCAATAAATCAATAACTGAACCAGTCAAATATAAGACAGAAAAGAAATAATTAGAAGTTTACGAATCTTCTTACAGACAATTAGCTGCCAAAAAATAAAAAATAAAAACTTGATTAAACACACACACTAGCAGCGCCTGAAAACACATGCACACACACAACTCACACACACACCCCAAAGCTAGCAAACACATGTACACACACCCCAAAGCTAGCAAACACATGTACACACAAATAAAAAAAACATCTCCAAAAACCAGAAAAAAAGACAGCAGCAGCTCCAAAAAACAGAAAAAAGACAGCAGCAGCTCAAACAACATAAATGCAGATCTACTAAAACAAAGTCAAATATAAAAAAAATCCAAATAGCAGCTACAAGTACACAATCAGCTCAACTAAAATAGATAAATAAAAAACTCTGAAAATTACAGCTAAAGGCAAAAGAAAAAGAAAAACAACTCAAAAAATCAAAATATCTAAAACTGAACAAATCAACTACAAGCATCAGTGGAGATAAAAAAACAATTTGATTTGAGGCTCTCAAAAGGCCAAAAAAACAAGAAACTTATTCGGCAGCAAGCAGCTGCAACAAAAAAAATACAAAAAAAAACTAGAACAAAAAATAGCTTTGGGGCCCTCAAAAGAAAAAAAGAATAATACAACACACACACCAGCAGCTCTCAAAGACACGCACCCACACCCACAAACACAGACACACACCCACACAAAAAAAAAGCGAAAAAAGAAAAAACCACA
>CM039616.1:1712275-1753575 GCA_022457205.1 Saccharum spontaneum | reverse complement strand
GCTAAGAACAAAATACACTTACAAAAAAATCGACCTCAGGAAGATAGCACCTCAACGACAGCTCGCACAGCTCGGTGGAACGGCGGCCGAAGTCCGACCACCACTCGCCGGCGCCCCATCCCACAGCCAGCCACAGTTCAGCGCAGCAGCCGACGAATAGCCTGGCAACTGGTGCGGCGCAAATGAGCGGAAGAGACGCAGAAGAGCGGTGCGGCGCAAGCGAGCGGAAACGAGCAGAGAGCGGAGCATAGCGATGCGGCGCTGCGCGGCGCAAGTGAAGCGGCGGCGAGGGCCTTGCGCCCATCGCCTGCGCCGGCGTGTGTGCGAGACACCGATGGAATCAGACAGGATTGGGGAAAACGGGGTGTGGGAGATGAGAAGATAACGGTTTGCGGGTTTCAAAGGCGGACCCGTTAGCGTGGCGGACCCATGAACGCACCCAAACAGCCGCACAAATCTCAAAACAAATCAACGGCCCAAAATTTGACAGATAAATAACAACAAAATCTGTTGACAGATAAATAGCAAAATTATATTTATATATATATATATATATATATATATATATATATATATATATATATATATATATATATATATATATATATATATATATATATATAACTGGTAGGCTTGGCGGCTGCTTGCTTAATTTATAATAGCAGTTTGGCGGCAGCAGGAGTATTTGTTTAGTTGCTTGGCGGCTGCTAGCTATATATATAGTCGTCCAGGTCCATGCATTGCAAGTTTGCAACCATATCGCTGCAAGTATATGTTCTTTGGCGGCCAACAGCACGCAAAGGCATATGCATGATGCTTGCATGCATGTCAAAGAGAAATTAATTAAAGCAGGTTCAAAGGTGCACGTGCGGAGAGATCACGATTTTGCATTGGTTTACGGTGACAAGGACAAGTCCAACGATTTTATTTGTGCTGGCCACGCACACTAGCCAAGAATTATTAGGGCATATACAGTGTTATTACAAACAGCAGCTTTTTACAAGCTTTTGCCCGGCCGAGTTAAAAAAATGTCTTTTTTTTGCAACGATCCATCAATAAAAAAGAACATACCAATCAAAACCCTAGCTCCTTTCTACTAGATATATGAATTCTTGACTCTTGAGCACATTTTGTTTCTTGGGTGCTAATTCATTCATGACTTTCCACGCTCATTGTATGGATATATATGCATAACCTGATAACCATGCTATGTTGTACTTCTCAACATTTAACATACTAGAAAAAAAACTAAATAAAATATTTTAAATTTCGTCTTTTCACTCAACCTCTATGTTCGAATGAACCAGTATATATATCCAGCAGATAAAGGATGGACTTGTCCTAGCGACGAATTCCCCCGATTTTTTGTTAGCTGTTTTCAAGTTTCAACACTCCAAACTACAAAATCCAAAAGAACAATATTCTTTTGATCTTTTCCTCGGGCAACAAGCAAAGATGGCAAGGAAAACTTTTAGAAGGGTATACGTATTAACGTGGCGTCTCCGTTGGGGCCTCTAATTAGTAATCATAAAAATGATAAAGGTGAATAATTTATAAAATTGTTAGTATATATTTTAATTTTATATAATGGTAGATGTGAGTCATTTAGATACAAAGTTAGAGGATTATTTCAAATTATCTTTCATAATGACAAAAATTGGGTAATTTAGACGTGATGTTAGGTGTTATTTTAAATTATGTTTATAATGGCCAAGATGGTAATTTAGATGCAAATTTAGGGGTTATTTTGAATTCTTTTTCATAATGGTTGATGTGGGTAATAATTTATATACAAATATAGGGGTTATTTTGATTTATGTTTTGTAATGGCAAACGTGGGTAATTTAAATTAGGGGTATTTTATGTATTTTTCATAATAGCAGTGGTGGATAATTTTTTAATAAACTACGATAGATCTAATGGCTAGTATCATTGACGATGATTAGAAACTATCAAATCAAAGGCCAGATATTTACCCTCTCCCACGCGAATACGAGCGCCGCGCTCCCAACCTCCGCCCTCGACACCGCTCGGTCCCCCTCCTCCCTCCTAACTAGTGATCTCGTCGGTGGATAGGGGAGCGGGACTGATCTCTTTCCCCTTCATAGTTCTTGGTTTGGTTTGTGGATCATTATTGATCTACGTTTTAATTTCTTGTGTCATTATCAAGGTGGTGGTGGTGATGATTGCTTGGAATAATGTCTCTCTGTCTTCTCCCTACCTCAATGATGTTTGATCTGGCATCGGCGAAGGGCTAGTGAGAGTTTGGTTTGTTAGATCTGTTGTTCTTCAGATCTTGGTTTGTGGTGTGCTTACCAGAGGAAGGAGTTCGTTGGCTTTCGATACGGTGATCTCGATCTCTTCTTTTGATATGTTCTACAGCAAGGTCCGGCATCTTCAACACGCTGTTTCTGATGGTGAAGGATTGTAAGCTCGCGTCCTTTGGAGGTTTCCTTCAATCGATGTTCTTTCAGTGTGTACCAGATCTCGTTATCTGTTGTGAGTGGCTTTTTCGGTCTTCTAAGCCTTGTTTGGCAAGGGTGTTTGCAGGTGTCCTTTTTCTTTGCTGTCTTTACAGTGCGATCTTCAAACGTCGATAGGCAACGTATGTTCGAAGGAAGAAGATGATCGATTTGGTCTTTGATGCACTCTTATTTTTTAAAGATCATTTTGTGTCTTTTTGTCCATCTTTTGTACCAGACTTTGTTTTCCTTGAGATTTATTAGATGTGACACTCGTTTGAGTGTCTTTATCAAAAAAAATCAAATGCTAGATATTTCTGATTGTCGTGAGAGTTTCTATGATTTATCTTTTTTCCTAGCGCGTCTGGCGAGAATTAACGTGGTGCTTCCGTTGGGGCCTCTAATTAGTAATAATAGTCTACCAAATCATAGGCCAGATATTTCTGATTATTGTGAGAATTTTTAGGATTTATCTTTTTTCCTAGCGCGTCTGGTGAGAATTAACGTGGTGCCTCCGCTGGGGCCTCTAATTAATAGATTATTGCGAGAACTTTTAGGATTTATCTTTTTTCCTGACGCATCTAATGAGAATTAACGTGATGCCTCTATTAGGACATCTAATTAGTAATAGTAAGACAAGATATCTAGCAGATAAAGGATGGACATACTGTCCTAGCGACCAATTTCCCTTTTCTTAGCTGTTTTCAAGTTTCAACACTCACTATAAATCCAAAAGAATAAGATTCTTTCCCTCAGGCAACAAGCAAAGATGACATGCAAGGAAGACTTTAATTAAAAAGGGTACACGTATCCATTACACATGGTACAAAGGTGTATCATCGCTGAATGTCATACTATACCGTAAACTCCATGCTAATGAAATTTATGTTTACTGCTGCTGTTACCACTACTCACATCCACTATTGTCCCCTCTTTTCACTTAATACGCTTACGGTTGTTAATTTCCTACATGCATGCGTAGGTCTGATTATCGTCTTACACTTCCTTGTGTACACGAGCACAACGAATGAACCATCAATATTTCTGCCGCAAAGCAAATTAAACTCAACGACACTTATAGGGTGTTGGCTTTGAGAAACCACCACATATATATATTTGATAAGTTGGTCTGCATCATGAGCCCAGCCAGGCTGTCATATCCTTTAAATTTAATAGAATGGTCTATTCCTCTAGCTCATTAGAAATATGAGGCCGCGCCGTCTAGGTGGCCTCCTAGTGTGTCCACGTAGGTTCTATTTAGTTGGTGCCTTAGATAGGAATTCCACGGCCCAGATGAAGTTGTACCTCCATGACCCATATGTACTACCTCTATACATGCCACGGTTACTGAAGAAAGTGGGCGCACTGAATGGAACCGATGAAAATTTAGAATAGATGGAAATTTGGATGGGCATGCATGCAAACACCGTCCAAAACTTTAAGTGTCCTTTGCATGTAGGAAGTTACCATGGGCATCTACATCATTTTGTCTTCTTCTTCCAGGACATCTACGTCACTTTGTCTTCTTCTTTTATAAATAGGAACTTACAATGGGTAAATTTTCATGCATGCACGTGTCCTCTTGCCATCCAGATTTACCATGCACATATGTACGGTAGTAGTCATCCTAGGTGGGACCATTGAAATGACCTCTTTACCTACAGAAAATTTACTGGTCAGTAAGGATTTACATCACCTGTGGTTCAAAATTTACACATAGGTAAAGACAGCTCAGCAAGGATTTACATCACCTGTGGTTCAAAATTTACACGTTGGTAAAGATGACGTAGTATGGCCACACCGTCTAGGCGTCCTCCCAATGTGTTCACGTATGTTCTATTTAGTTGGTGCCTTACATAGGAATTCCACGGCCTAGATGAAGTTATACCTCCATGACCCACATGTACTACCTCCATGCATACCATGGTTAGACTGAAGCAAGTGGATGCACTGAATGGCCTTAGATAGGAATTCCATGGCCCAGATGAAGTTGAGCATTTATGACCCACATGTACTACCTCCATGTATGCCACGGTTAGGCTAAAGCAAGTGGATGCACTGAATGGAACAGACGGAAATTTGGATGGGCATGCATGCAAGTACCATCCAAAACTTTAGGTGTCCTTTGCATGCAGGAAGTTACCATGGACATCTACATCACTTTGTCTTCTTTTACAAATAGAAAGTTACCATGAGTAAAATGCACGTGTCCTCTTGCCATGTAGATTTACCATGCGCATGTGCACGGTAGTAGTCATCCTAAGTGGGACCATTGAAAAGACCTCTTAACCTACAGAAAATTTACTGGTCAGCAAGGATTTACATCACATGTGGTTCAAAATTTACACGTAGGTAAAGACAGCTCAGGAAGAATTTACATCACCTGTTGTAACACCCCGGGTGTTATAGTGCTAATTAATCTGCCATGTCATCATAACGCATCGCAAAGCATCCATGTTTAGGTCAACCTTGTTATGCATCAAATAAAACAAGTTTACCTATCTAGATTGGATGTGCTTTTTAGTGGTGTGATCCGAACCGAAAACCCTAATTTGATGAGCTCAAGTGCAACACATAAAATGAAGCTCCAAGTTGAGTTTGAGTTGGAATCAAAAAACTTGTCACGAGT
Organism: Saccharum spontaneum; assembly: GCA_022457205.1. Classification (NCBI taxonomy): domain Eukaryota; kingdom Viridiplantae; phylum Streptophyta; class Magnoliopsida; order Poales; family Poaceae; genus Saccharum; species Saccharum spontaneum. Next base: position 1,748,484 of record CM039616.1, on the reverse strand, counting down.
TTTCCGATTCTAATTTAAATTCAAATTTGAGGAAAATATAAAAGAATTTCAAAAGCTAAATTGGTCAACCAAGAGTGGCATTTGGTCAACCATGTCATGTTGGTCCAAATGATGCCCTTGGATGATGATTTGATCGCTAAGTAATCACTAATTAAGGTAGCAACAAATTCCAATTGCAAATTCCTCCAAAGACCCTAAATTTCAAAATCCTGTTTTACCCCTTTTGAAATAATTCAAAATCTAAGCAAAATTTGGGAAAACGTTCAAAACCAAGTTTCTAGAACTTTTCAAGGGCTACAACTTTGGTGTTTTGAGTTTTCAAAGTTTTAGTGTAAAATGTGGAGCAATTTTGAAAATAAGCAAATTTCAGATTTGACTCATTTTTGTCCCCAAACTAAAATTTTAAAATGGAGGCAGAATTTAAAAATGTTTGGAACAGAAAAGTTGTAGGTCTTGTCTAGATGTACAACTTTGGTGTTTGGAGATTTTGAAGTTTCAATATAAAATTCAAAGTAATTTCTAAATTACCAAATTTCCAAAATGTGTCCCCTTTTGAATTTAAACTCAAATTTTAAAATCCAGTTAGAATTTGAAAAAGTGTTCAATACAAAACTTGTAGTGCTTGAAATTTTGAAGATTTCATATCTTGGGAATTTTTTAAGTTGTTACATGAATTTGGGAGTAATTTGAGAAAAACTGTTTGAATTACAAATTTTTTGGGGGGGCACAGCTACAGTACACCGACGAATCACCGCCGGGCAGCGGACGGCATGGGCGCCGGCGAGACGCCGGACGGCTTCCATGGCCTTCCAGGCGCGCCCTCGGCCGCCAGCGCGATGACGCGAGCCTTCCCACACTGTTGCCGCGACCGATGCCTACATATATGACTGGGTCACCGTGAACGTTTTCTTCTTCCCCATTTTCGTCACCGCCGCCACACAGCTCCGCCGCTCGCCGCTGCCGCTACCAAGCCGCCTCCAGCCACGCAAATCGCACCAACAAAATCGCCTCGCCCTCGCGCACATCGTGAACCACCAGTGCTAGCTTAATTCCGCCTAGATCGCCGCAGCCACCGCTTCCCGTGCTCAACTCCGGTGACCGAGCCACCTCACGTGGCCAGCCTCTTCCACCGCCGCTCCGAGCTTCCAGTGCACCTCGCTGCAACCACTGTGAGCCCCTGATGCTTCCCATGCTCTCGCTTTAGTCGCTACCGCACTGTATCACCGAGACGCCGGTCACCGTAGCAGTCATGCCGCCATGGCCGTCGGGAGAGTTCTTCCGAGGCCGTTGGGTAGCCGCTAGGTGGGAAAATGGGTTCGCCATGTTGTGCTGATGCTGTAGAGTCGCTTGGTTAGGTGACCGAAGCAGCGCTCGCCGGCCAGCCACCGTGCGGGCATGGCCGGGTCGCGGGAGAGAAGGAGAGAGCGGGAGGTTGGCGATGACAGCTGGGACCGGCCTGTCAGTGAGCGAGGGAGAGAGCACGCGCGCGCGCGGAGCGGGCCGCGTTGCTGGGCCGCGGGCGCGGTGCTGGGCCGCTCGTGGGTGCGGGCGAGCGCGAGCGCGCGAGCGGGCTGCTCGGCTGGGCCGGACCGAAGGGAGAGAAGGGAGTCGGCCCGATTCGGATTTTGTTTTTCTTTTTCAAAATTTTGAATAGTAATGCTATTTGTTTATTTCACTAAAAACTGTGTAGAGCTCCAAAATTCTTGAAAAATTTTGTGTGAGCTTCTCAATGTGTAAACTACCTAAAAAATGTTAAATCCTAAATTTGCTTACTTTGTGCAGTAGATTTAATTAGTTCCAATAAAGATTAAATGCAACTTTCATGAATTTTAATAATTAAATTATTAATCCAAAAATTATAAAATTTATTGTGACACTGTTTTAGATCATTCTTAATCCATAGAAAAAGTTTAGGCTTGTTTAGATAAAGTATGATCAACTATTAATTATGCCCTAATTAATTAAATAGTAAATAAATGTTAAATTGATAACTTTAAGTGTTGTGTGCCCTTTTGATTGAGTGATGTCCTTAGGTCACTACTCTTTGGTGATCTTTGGCACCTTAATTTCATGTTTAAGCTCGTTAGTAACTTATTTAGTGATAAAAGCTGGTATCGCTGGAGTTATCGCTTCTAGTTAGTAGGTTTACTGTTTTGCGACTGTACCACGAAGAAAAGTTGTACTCAAGTCGTAAATCGTGGCATATCATCATCAAGCATTATGTTTATCATCGAGCATCATATTGAAGCATGTTATATACTCATGTAGTTCCCGCTTTCGAAGAAGTCGAAGTTGTCGAGCAAGCCTCCGGAGAAGAGCTATCGTCGATGGGTTCCAGACCAGAAGTTGGAGTCCTCGAGTCTGAGTCAATCGTCGTGTCAGAGCAAGGCAAGCCCCGGTGCATTTAAACCCTACCTTGATATTTACAAATCTTTATTATTTAACTATGGTTTGCTGCATTAAGTAATTAGGAGTTGAGTGATAACCTAATTGCTGCATTGTCATCCTTGATTATTGCGATATCAACCTTGATACATGTTTTACTGAAAATGCATAGTATGCTTCGCTATGCTTAGAAGTTAAGCTTTTAAATGAAGTGTTTACATGGCCATGACGGCATACTTAATGAATATTGAAAAATGAGAATGAACTTGAAAGATCGGACGGGTAGTTTGGCCACTGCTAACATGCATTGGGAAAGGAGTCTCAATGTAGTGTTTCCGCCTTTTCAGTTAAGGACCGTCCGTTGTAAGCCTGCTTGTGTTTCGAGACTTTGCAACTAGCCTCATGTCTTGGGTAAGCCCAAAATGTTAGTGATTCCATTACGAGAACGTCTAACCTCGCACTGGGAGTGGAGAGATGGCGGGAGTAGCATGTACCCTCGGGGCTAGAATCGGGCCGGGTTCGAGGAGTACTGTACTCTCGGGTGGCAATGGACATGTTCTGGTTTTAGGAGATCTAAATGAGGGTTGATATATGCAAGATTCGGTTCTACATATGTCGTGATGTTAGAGATCCCCAGCTTGGTATAATCGGTTCGAATCGTCGTTTGCTCCTCGGTTATGGAGACTTGATCACCTGACTTACATCGTAGTTAAGAACTGGAATTGAAAGAAAGAATGAGAAGGGTTTTGATGATAATTACTTTGATCTAGATTAGGATCACCTAGAATTGGTTAATGAACCATCAATGGTAAAAGTAAAATATTAAAGATAAGGACATACTTTAGTAAGCTTTTCTGCAAAAGAAAATTTGATTCTGGAATACCCGTACCTTTATTCCCTAAAGCTAGCATGCCCTTGGAGTCGGTTTCTTAGTCGGGTAAGTCTTGTTGAGTACTCTCGTACTCAGGGTTTGTTGAACCCCTTGTTACAGGTGCGGTTCATGAACAAGTCTGCTTTGAGCCTTGTTGCATGACCGTTGTGGCTGAAGAAAGTGACGACGAGTAGACTGTGTGGCCTTTGGGCAAGGCATCTCGCTTGTGTGATGTAATAAAGTTACTACCGATACTTCTCTACTACTAGTTTGTAATAATGCTACATAAGGTTTGAGGTTTGAAAACTGGTTTTTAAACTTAAGTTATTGTAATACTTCCGCTACTTTACTCTGTTGAATATTTTAAATAAACTGTTGTAATATTACGATACTCCTGTGATTGGATCCTGTTCGGAGGAAAGCAGGCCTTTTAAGTTATGAGGAACATAAATACGGCTGTCAGAGGTCATTATGACGATGACGGGTACATGTGGGCCATCATAATTAAGAGGTTCTGTGACACCTGTGGTTCAAAATTTACACGTAGGTAAAGACGACGTAGTAAATTTTCATCACTTGTGGTTTAAAGTCTATAGGTAGCTAAAGGCAACGTGGTAAATTTTCGTGCGTGCACAAGTGTTCTCTAGACTATATAAAAATTGTGGGTGTTGTTACTGTCTAGATTTGCTATAAACATGTGCACCGTATATACCTAATAGTGCCTCCTTATATTTTTCTGGTGTTTAAATAGTCCATCTTTTACACCATGCATGAAGTGTTTTGGTTAAAAAAATCCCGTGGACAACATAGGGCAAGATTAGTTGGGCTCATCTAGTGATTAGCCTTCTTGCTATCTGTGCATGAAGAATAACTCCCTCTTCGAGGAACACGCATCGAAATTTGTACTCATACAACTATCAAGCATGCATGCACATGCTTCCTAAGATGGCCCCCACTACATTGATGAGGTCCTTGCACCCGGTGGTGACACAGGCACCCATGCCTCGTCCAAGCCTCTAGCTTTTGCCTATATAAGCATGTGGTGTGCTGCCTGGTGCATCATTGCCTCCTCCCATTGCTTACAAGTGCCTTCCTTGTAGTTCGTAGCATCCCTTCATCTTCCCATTGCTTACAGGTGCCCTCTCCCCGCAGTAGCTTGTGTTGTTGTTCGTGGCCTTTGTTGCACTAAAACCACCAGTACAAGTGCCTTGCCATCTTGCAGGAATGAATAATGGTCTAACCAGAACAGACTGCATGGGAAGCACGACATAGCAAGTCTGTGCTATGAAACTATCGCTGGACCCCTCCTTCCACTCACCTAGTCACCGTCAAGAGAAGAAGGAGATCCTCGCTCTAGCACCGTTGAAGGACCCAAGGAGCCCTGCCATGAGGCTCTCTGCCTTGACGATGTAGATTAGCCACTCACGAGGGAGATGTACCCGTAGTTAGCATCTCTTTCCCTCTCTCCATCGTTGTATCCCACCCATGGCAATCAAATCCATGTATTTGGCTCGCAACCTCCTACGTGCATGAGCTAAACTAACTGAAGAGGGTGTATGAACAAGAAACCACACCCTGAGAAGATAAAAACCGGCGACCATAAGGAGTAGACACGTGAAAAATACACAGATCTAGCTAATAAAAAATTTAAGGATAAATCTTCTAAGTGGAGTAGATCCGGATCCGACTCAAGAAAACACAGGGCAGATATAAGTAGAAAAGAAGGATGTAAATCTCTGCATGAGAAATGGATCCGAATTCTAAGAGCACTGTGATTGTTGCTCAAAAGAAGCATAACTCGAGGATTGACATTATAAAACCCCAAGAATAAAGCAATGAGAAGGCACCGTGACAACATGATCATCAAGAAGCTCCACAACCAGAAGATGTGCAGGCACCCCAAGAATACTACCCAATGTTGTGCTTTGAATCTAGATACGTTGGTTGCTTAAGCTCAACTCCATCAAATACTTTTTTACACTAACATGTCATTGATTTGATGGCCTAGAATAGGCACCATGTAATGACAACCAACCTCTATTTTCCTTTAAATCATTCTAATGAGAAAAGCTATATTCTCTTTCCTTTCCATATTTTCACAATATTTAATGTACAAAGTAGACTAACCTCTCGTACCAACACGATGAGAAAACATATTAGACATTTCTATACATTCCTATACTGAGCTCATCACCCGCAGCGAAGCGCGGGCAGCAGTGGCTAGTATTAATTATTAGCTTATAGGGAATATAGTGATACTGTGTCAACTCATTTTCTTGGCATGCTAGAATATTTTTTTGTTTAAGTTGGAATAGTTTTCTTGTGATATAATATGTTGGAATATTTTTATATTGATTGACAACATGCTATAATAAGTTGTGTGTGTGTGTGTCCGCAACTTCATTATTTAAGGTGGGATATTTCTTTTTGTAAAGATGGAACTATTTTTTTTGTGATTTTTTGGGGTCAAAGGCGGACCATTTGTGTCATGATGAATCGAAATACCATTTTAGGCTACAATTTACAAATGTTAAATGGAAACCACTGAGTTGGAAAAAGGAGCAATATTTAAACTTTGAGTTGCTTTCAATTGTAACAAGTTAGTCATACTGTTGCGAACTAAGTATATTTAAATCGTTTTTAGGTTCGTTGTATTGTATGGTACAACATGCCCAACAGGATATCAGGCTCCATTTCATAACACTGGTACACTGAACATTAGTACTGGCGGATCTAAATTTATTTTCACTGGCGTTTTACCAACCATCGGTGTGAAAAGGTATGTGAAAATCGCAAACTTCACATGCATCTTCTAGAGAACCGCCACTATAAATGATTTTTTGAAATTGTAAATCGAGCTAAAAAATAGCAAAAAAGATGCTTATAAAGGATGCCTGTGTCTCCGACTATATTTTTTTTATGGTAGATGACATGCCATTTAAATGAGAGATGCTTGTGACGATTTCGGCAATTTCAGATGTGCCATCCCACCCTTGTCTCTTGAAGGTTCCTACGTGTATATCAGCGTCTACCATGTTTCGTACAAGAAGTCAGCCGTCTCCTATTATTTTACACATCCTAATTTAAGCTGTTATTTCTGTATTTTGATTGTTTGGTTGAATTATTTTGAGCCGAAGTAGGTCATTTCTTAATTATTTTTTTGAGGGAAAATATAAATTTCCATTACTTGAACCGAGCTGCAACTACAGATTGAATGTGAGCTGAGTCATCAGCAACTACAGATTGAATGTGACACGGGATGGGAAGGAAGGAACTTCAAATTTTGTTCTTGGAAATGGAGGAAACAAATGGAATGGAAGGGATGATGAAAGAAGGGCCAAGGCCCGATGCTAGTCTTTAACCTCATGGTGGGCCGTTACCGTGAACATGTTCGTCATACGGGCCAGACCGCCGGACGGCCCAGGATGCATCAGTTGGTGCGAACGAGCAGCGAACACAGGCTTCGGCCCAGCCGAGGCGTCCTCGACCTCACCGTCACCGCGCCGTCTCTCTCCTTTCCTTCTTCTGTTCGTGGCGTCGAGGAGAAAACGCGAAGCAGCTGCTTCCCTTGCAGGCTAGGGTTCCGACATGACGACGGCGGCGCGCTCCCCCTGGGCGCCGGCGAAGGGGGGCAACGAGCAGGGTGGCACTCACATATTCGGCCCCTGGCAGAAGTACTCCTCCCGCGACCTCGCCGCCCGTACCTCCCTCAAACCCAGGTCCGCACCCATCCCTTCTATCTATCTCTCCGTCGATCGATTCGTGTAGTCAAATCATCCTCGCCGCCTGGGGTTGAAACCTGTCCGGAGATCTGATAGCCGCTGTTTCTTCTCTGTTACCGCCCTACCTAATTTTAAGCGTAGCTCCGTGACACGAGGATCCATTGTGGGAAACAAGGGGTCTGTCTGTTCCTTGGCAGTATTTTCGATTCAATTTGGGAGACTCCATGATTAGAGCACCTGCCGTCAGGCGATCCTAGCACGAGAGAATCCACGATTAGGAGAGAATCCACGATTAGGATGTGGCCTTTCTTTTGCCCTAGGCAGGCGCCCAACCTAGCCTAGCCTTAAGGTTGTACGGCACAGACTGCTTCATCTCTCTTGTTTAGCCTGTTATTTATTACTTCTACTTAAATAATTGAATCACTATGAGTGCCTACATTAATGTTTCCCAATCAATTTGTTTCAAGTGCTGAAGAGTATCTTGAAATATTAAGATGGGTATAGTTTTCATTTCTTCCAGCATCAGTTTCCTTTTACACTTATTTCAGAGTTGCTTTATGAGTTATATTACAGGAAGAACTGCTTTAGTAGGTGGATGAAGGTGCTTTTGCTCCATCTCTGACGATCATTATGACTGCAATGATGAATTTACAAATGCAAATAGAAAAGGGACAGCTACAGTGTATTCCTTTTTTTAAAAAAAAAACTTTGGAGAGGCGATAATTTTGTCAATGTCAACTTACGCATTTACAAATCCAAATCACTGCCTTTGCTTAGTTAAGTCAAAGAAAATTTCAGCACCACAAACTTATTGCTTAGAAAGATGTGTATGTTCCCTGTTGGTATTTGGGAATTACAGCTAGCCCCATCAGAAATGGCTAAGATATTCCTTATAATTATATTATATCACTGGTTGTCTATGTCAAAACCAGGAAGTAAGATTGGCTGGGTATTTTCGCTGCCAATATGTCAGGCTGTTTGTCCCTCCATGACTCGCTATTTCTGCCATGTGTACAGGAAAGACGGCCAACAGACCCAAGAGGAGTTACAGAAGAGGAACCTCAGGGAGGAACTTGAGGAACGTGAGCGCAAGCACTACTCTTCCAAGGACAAGTCCTATGCTGGTATACCTACTTTTTCTGTTTCATTCTTTTGTCTTCCCCTTTAGGATAAGTCCAAGGATAAATTTGTTACTGGGATGTACAATAAGTAACAATGCATCTTCTTGCTTGCAGAAGAAAGAGACCGTCGGAAATGTTCAAGTCAGCTACTCTTAGAAGGTCCGTGGAACGAACTGTACATCAATATCTATTTATGTTGAGGCCTAGTGGTGGCTTATTCCTTTCATGCTGTAACTTGTAGATTCAAAAAGAGAAGCAGAGGATAAGATAGTTCCACAAGAAATCGATGCAGATGACTCTGATGTGGAGCCTAAAAGTGATGGCGAAAGGTCTCTATCATTGCCCTTCTCAGTGATGAGTGTGTTAGGGAAAGTGATTCTATTGATTGGGCTAACCCTAGAAGGGTAGCTGTATAGGTAACCATACATGGGCCACATGGGCCTAGCCTCATGAGCCTAATACACACACTCCAACACCCCCCGCAGTCTGAACTACCGGCGCAGCGGAGTTCTAGGCTGAACAAGAAAGAACACACACAACCTCCCACAGGCGCAACTAGCCACTGGTGATGTTGAGGCTGGAGCGAAACTCGGCGAAGGTCGAGGACGGGAGGCCTTTGGTGAAGATGTCCGCGAACTGGGAAGTAGTCGGAACATGAAGGACCCGTACCTCGCCCATGGCCACCTGATCACGGACAAAGTGGAGGTCGATCTCCACATGCTTCATCTGCTAGTGCTGGATGGGGTTGGTGGAGAGGTAGACCGCACTGACATTGTCGTAGTAGATCAGTGTGCTCCGGGAGGGCAGAGTGTGCAGCTCAGCGAGAAGCTGCCGGAGCCAGGAGGCCTCAGCCACGTCGTTAGCGACAGCGCGGTACTCCGCCTCAACACTGGACCGAGAGACCACCGGCTGGCGTTTGAACGACTAGGACACCAGGTTGCCACCCAAGAAGACAGCATACCACCTGATCACGGACAAAGTGGAGGTCGATCTCCACATGCTTCATCCGCTAGTGCTGGATGGGGTTGGTGGAGAGGTAGACCGCACTGACATTGTCGTAGTAGATCAGTGTGCTCCGGGAGGGCAGAGTGTGCAGCTCAGCGAGAAGCTGCCGGAGCCAGGAGGCCTCAGCCACGCCGTTAGCGACAGCGCGTACTCCGCCTCAACACTGGACCGGGAGACCACCGGCTGGCGTTTGAACGACTAGGACACCAGGTTGCCACCCAAGAAGACAGCATAGCCGGAGGTGGAGCGTCGAGTGTCCGGACACCCCCGCCCAATCAGCATCAGTGTAGACGACGAGGTCGGCGGAGGAGGCCCGGTGGAGGAGAAGGCCGTAGTCGAGCGTGCCCCGGAGGTAGCGGAGGAGGCGCTTGAGAGCCGTGAGGTGAGGCTCCCGGGGATCATGCATGTGAAGGCAGACCTGCTGAACTGCATAGGTGATGTCCGGTCGGGTGAAGGTGAGGTACTGAAGGGCATCGGCGAGACTCCTGTATGTAGTGGGGTCGGACATTAGGGGGCCTTCAGCCTCGGACAACTTGCCCTGAGTATCAGTGTCAGCAAGAAAGCAGCAAACCGGTGGTTCCACGCCCGGGGTGTCTGCTTGAGGCCGTAGAGAGACCTGTTGAGCCGGCAGACCATGTCAGGACGGGAGGAATCAACGAACCTCGCCGGCTGACTGTAGTACACTGTCTCGGTGAGAAGGCCGTGCAGAAAGGCATTCTTGACGTACAGTTGATGGACGGGCCATGATCGAGCAAGCGCCAACGAGAGCACGGTCCTGACGGTGGCCGGCTTGACCACCGGGCTGAAGGTCTCATCATAGTCGACTCCAGGGCGCTGAGTGAAACCCCGGAGAACCCATCGAGCCTTGTAGCGCTCGAGAGTGCCATCAGCCCGACGCTTGTGGGTCCAGATCCACTTGCCGGTGACGACGTTGGAGCCCGGCGGCCGGGGCACCAACTCCCACGTCTGGTTGGCGAGTAGTGCGACGTACTCCTCTTCCATCGCGCGACGCCAGTGAGGATCCAACAGGGCGTCGCGGACAGAAGAGGGTACCGGGGAGACCAGCGCGTCGCTGGTTGAAGCCGCAAGTGCCCGAGGCGGCAGTGTGCCAGCCGTGTGCCGTGTCACCATCGGGTGAACATGCTGCGGGTGTCGGTGAAGAAGCGGCGGGTGGTAGACCGGCAGTGCACCACGGGCCGGCGGAGACTGCGGCGGCGGTGTCGGTGTCCCCGGCGGAGAAGGGACCGCGAGTGGCGGCGGCCGCGGCCTGCGCTGGTACACTCGTACCGGCGCGGCGAACCTCGACGGAGGTGCCCGGGCAGGATCCGACGACGGCAACCGGTATGCCCCCCTGGGGTAGCAGCGGGGGACGAAGGCCCCGGGGCTGCGCCAATCAGAGAGGTCAGGGCCGCGCTAGAGGACGACGGGCCTGGACCCACTAGGGAGCCGGGACAGGAGGCCGGCAAGGAGCGCGGTGAAGCGGTACCTGCAGGAGACCACGGAAAAGGTGGCTGGACCACCATGTCAGCGGGAAAAAGAGAGGGGGTCAGGAACAGGAGGGGTGGTGGTGCTGGAGAAGGGAAAGACGGACTCATCGAACACCACATGACGAGAGATGAGGACCCGTCGGGAGGTGAGGTCAAAGCACCGGTACCCCTTGTGATCCGGGGAGTACCCGAGGAAGACACAGAGTGGAGCGGGGGTCCAGCTTATGGGAAGAAGTGGCAGCGGTGTTGGGGTAACACGCACACCCAAACACGCGTATGTGATCGTACCGAGGAGGGGTACCGAAGAGGGCGTGGTGTGGTGTGGGAGCGGGACAGACAGTGGAAGGAAGACGGTTGAGGAGGTAGGTGGAGGTGTGCAAGCCCTCAGCCCAGAAGCGAGCAGGAAGAGGCCTGAAACAGAAGAGTGCACACGGTGTCATTGGTGGTGCGAATCATCCGCTCAGCCTTGCCATTCTGCGAAGAGGTATACGGGCAAGACATGCGCAATTGAACACCGTGAGAGAGAAAGAAGGCCCGGGAGGTGGAGTTATCAAACTCACGACCATTGTCACACTGGACAGCCTTGATGGTGAGGCCGAACTGTGTGGACACCCAGGTGAAGAAGTGAAGGAGCGTGGGAAACGTATTAGACTTTGCACGTAGAGGAAACGTCCACGAATAATGCGAAAAATCATCAACCACCACAAGATAGTACTTATAACCAGAAATACTGAGAACAGGAGATGTCCATAGGTCGCAATGTACAAGATCAAAAATGCGGGCCGCATGGGAGGTAGAACTATGAAAAGGAAGACGAACATGTCGGTCCAATTGGCACGCATGACACAGTTGCTCATCATGAGCTCGAGTACATGGAAGACCGGAGCTACGACTGAGCTGCATCAGGGCATCACGTCTAGGATGGCCGAGGCGCCGGTGCCAAGTAGTAGAGGAAGTAGAGGCGGCGAAAGCAGCTGATAAAACGGACGGCGAAGAAGACGAAGTAGCCGCCGGGAAGCGAAGGGTGTAAAGGGGCCCGGTGCTGTCACATCGGAGCAGAGGACGCTGGGAAGCCAAATCCTTTACAGTAGGACCAGAAGAGTCAAATTCCACAGAACAGGAATTGTCAGCTCTAAAACGACGAATAGAAAGAAGGTTGTGAACCATAAAAGGAGCCAACTAGAACATCAGGAAGACGGAAGGAGCCATGAGCACCGGTGGTACCCACAGACGTGACTGGAAGACACGAACCATTGGCGACCATAATGGACGAAGGAAGAGAGGAAGAGGGAGGGTGGAGAGACGAAAGTATACCGGGGTCAGGGGTGGTGTGGTAAGTGGCTCCTGAATCAGCGATCCACTCAGGTCCTACTGGAGGTGTCAGGCCCATGGTGCTGAACGAGCGAGCCAGAGCCGCCTGGTCCCAGCCGGCAACCCCAGGTAGGGTCCCGGAGGGTGGAGCCCACGACGTAGCAGGGAAGGCGCCGGGAGGAGGAGCACTAGGTGGAGCTCCGGTGAGCATGGCAGCCGGTGGACGAGAGTCAGCCCCGGGAGCGTGGAAGGGCCACATGGAGATGCGTCCGGACCACGAGTTCTGGAAGGAAGGCCATGGTGCCCCCCCGTGTGGCCCACCCGGTGTCGGAGCCTGGGTGTGACCACCTCGGCCACCCCCGCGACCCCCGCCTCGGCGACGACGACCGCCACGACCCCCCTACCCCCGCTAGGCCCGTAGGGAGGGGGCCTAGGAGAGACGGTGGCGGTGGAGCGGACGACCGTGGGGGAGCAGACGGACGCGGTGGAGTAGCAGCCAGAGCCGTCGAGGAAGACGAGGACCCTGGAGAAGTGGTGGACGCCGGCTGGATGCCCTGCGTGAGCTCCTCCATGACAAGGTCGTCACGGACCTCCAGGAAGGTGGGGAAGGGCCGTTGGCGGGTTATCCACGTCCTGAGGTGGGCGTAGCGGTCACTGAGCTCGCGGAGGACGTTGAGGACCAAGATGCGATCCTCCACGGGCCAGCCGAGGTCGCCAAGGGAGTCGGCCATGCCCTTCATCCGACGGCAGAACTCGCCGACGGAGAGGTCACCCTGGACGAAGGTGCGGAAGCTCGCGTCGAGGTGCAGAGCCCGAGCCTCGGCGTTGCCCAGGAACTGTCCCTCAAGGGCAAGCCACGCCCGGTGCGCATCAGGGGAGGTGCGGACAAGATCGTGGAGGTCTAGAGAGATCGTCCCTAGGATCCAGGAGAGGACGATGCTGTCGAGACGAAGCCACGACGGCGTCTGGGCGGCGACCGAGGCGTCAACAAGGACGTGGTCGTCGAGGGCATAGCGGCGGAAGTGAGAAGCACCAGATCCCGCCAGCGGGCGTAGGAGGTCGACTCCGGCTCGAGGATGACCGGGACGAGGAGGCGAATATTCTAGACCCCCCCGGCCTGGTAGTGTAGCTGAGTCACGAGCGGGTCAGCCGGGTCGTGCTAGAGGACGGCGGTGTAGGACACGGCGTCCCGGCGAGGCAGAGGAGGCGGCTCCAGCGTCCTGGGAGACGGGACAGGCGAGGAGCTGCTCCGCCTCGGCGATCTGGCAGGCCAGGGCATCAGCCGCGTCGCGCTCGCGCTCCCAGATGACGGCGGCCGCACGCACCCGGGCCTGCCCCTCCGCTACGGCAGTCCGTGCGGCGACGAGGGCGGTGGCGAGGACGGAGTCCGGACGAGGGCCAGCTGCATCCCGCGGCGCCATGGGAAGAGAGCCGCCTGGCAGCAAGGGCGCGCCTCCAAGGGGGCCCAGTCCACTGGCAGTGGCGAAGTTCAGGGCACCGGCAGCGGCCGGGTGGAGCGGGCCAGGCGGTGGCGGCTGCTCCAAGTGGGACGGCTGGAGCAGAGGCGCCTCCAGGCGGGTCGACGGCTGGAGCGGGTGCTCCAGGCGGGCCGGCGGCTGGAGCGGGTGCGCCAGGCGGGGCGGCTGCTGCTCCAGGTGGTGCGGGGCGTCCTCCACGGCGGCGGGCTGGGGCTGGGAGGCGCCCGCACCTGGGCCAGCCGCAGCCGGGAAGGGAGGTGCTGGGGCGGCCAGCGGGGGAGGAAGAGCAGGAGCGGCGGCAAGGGCCTGTGCCGCCGGTGGGGTGGCGCTAGGAGGAGCAGCAGGGGCGGTGGCAAGCACCTGAGCCCAGGAGGTAGAGGAGAGGGGAGGGAAATAGCTGTAGTGGGAAGGGGAGGAGTGCCGGCCATGGCGCCGGTGGCCGGCGGCGGCAGCCACCAGTGGTGGCGGCGGCTGGGGAGGGATGGAAGGGTAGAGACCTAACCCTAGGCTGCTGATACCATGTTAGGGAAAGTGATTCTATTGATTGGGCTAACCCTAGGAGGGTAGCTATATAGGTAACCATACATGGGCCACATGGGCCTAATACACATACACTCCAACAGAGTGGTTTACAAACCTTGCCCTCGTGAATTGCTGCTGGGATTCTTGTTATGTTAGCAGGCTCGACTTACCTTGCAACTGCATTAGCTAATTTGTAGACTGGTTTCGAACTTATTTTCTGTCACCGTCAGTAAAACATTGTATGGCCATAAGGCTACTCACATGTGGAGTGGTTGATATTTCCCATTATTGTGCATTGCCTATAATTAGTGCACATTTAGTTTCCTGTGATATGCAGTTTTTTTTTTGGTAAATTATTGGCACATCAGTACTGAGTACACGTGCTAATTAATATTCAACAGACTGAAGGTATTACAAATACTGACGAGCATAGCTCATCTTGTGAATTGATGCCCACTTCAGAATTGCTGGGAGTCCGAATACTATTATGCACTGCCTTTATTCCAAATTATAAGATGTTTTGCCTTATCTAGATATATAGTTTTTGCTATGTATTTAAAATTATATATCTGGCATATGTGTATCTTGAAAAGCCAAAAGATCTAATAATTTGGAAGTGGGCAAAACGTGTCGGCGAGATGGAGCAGATGAATGCCAACGTGTCGGCGAGGATCGGGTAAACGTGTTGAAAGCATAGGTCTGCTTCCCAGCCAGCAGCGAGCGCTCTTCTTTGTCGAGCGCGCCGGAGGCTTTGCCGAGCGTTTTTTTCAGGCGCTCGACAAAGAAGGCTTTGCCGAGAGCTAAATAAAAAACACTCGGCAAAGCCTCTGCACTCGGCAACGGCAAAGCCTCTGCACTCGGCAAAGAAGGCTTTGCCGAGTGTCAAATAAAAAACGCTCGGCAAAGAAGTTTCTTTGCCGATTGCCAAAAAAAACACCCGGCAAAGGCTTCTTTGTCGAGTGCCAAAGTAAAACACTCGGCAAAGCAAATTTTCAAACCACGTTTTGGTGCCCTAAACGAATTCAAATAAAAAAGTTTTCAACTACAAAGTTTTATAAATTCTCATGATCTACAAACTTTATATTGGTCATTTCTTCATTCGACAAAGTAATAATTACGTTGTTCACAAAATCTATGTCTCATGTAGTTTCATGAAACTACAAAAGAGATATATAAGATTTGTGAACAATGTTAGCACTACAATTTTGGATGGAAAAACTTTCTAAATGAAGTTTGTAGATCTCGAAAGGTTATGAAACATTGTAGTTGACCACTTTTTAATTTGAATTTATCTTGTCATGCAAAACTACGTTTGAAATTCAAAATTTTAAAATTCGAATTTTTCAAAAGATCTCGGATGGAAAAACTTCCTAAATGACGTTTGTAGATCTCGAAAAGTTATGAAACATTATAGTTGACCACTTTTTCATTTGAATTCATCTTGTCATGCAAAACTATGTTTGAAGTTCAAAATTTTAAAATTCGAATTTTTCAAAAGACCTCGGATGGAAAAACTTCCTAAATGAAGTTTGTAGATCTCGAAAAGTTATGAAACATTGTAGTTGACCACTTTTTCATTTGAATTAATCTTATCCTGCAAAACTACGTTTGAAATTCAAAATTTTAAAATTTGAATTTTTTAAAAGACCTCAGATGGAAAAACTTTCTATATGAAAAATATAGAGCTCGAAAAGTTATGAAACTTTGTAGTTGACAACCTTTTGATTTGAATTCATTTAGGGCCTCAAACAATCAATTTTCACTTGGTTTAGTATAATATTTGAGTAACTGAAACGGCATATAGACGCATATGAGTGTGTAGTGCAGGTGGTAGAGGAGGTATCGCGTGAGGGAGAGGTCACGAGTTCGAATCCTGCCGACCGCGTAGCCGCGATTTTTGCACGAAAAATGCCATGACTTGCGACTTGCCCGTGGGCTCCTCCCCCAATTAAAATTTTTTTTCAGGTTTTTTTTCGCATTTTTTTATTTCCCGCTTTACCGAGCGTCGGGCACTCGGCAAAGGCTTTGCCGAGTGCCCGATAAACGGCTCTCGGCAAAGAAGCCTTTGCGGATCGGATTTTCGTCGATGGCACTTTACCGAGAGCCTTAGAGGCTTTGCCGAAAGCCTGGTGCCTTGGCAAAGCAGCCGGCTCCGGTAGTGCGTCGGCTGATCGATATGCCTCCAGGCAACGTGAAATTCCTTGTCTAGGTCGCTTTTGGGCCTGTGTTTTTCAGTGGAGAGCTCCGGCCGACCTCCACCGTACGTGCGGGTCTCCTGCAGCAAGTAGTGATTTGTGTACTATGCTTGTTGGATTCTGCATGCAAAGGGTATATATATAATTAATTAATACAGCAAATACATAGAGATAAAGAGGGAAATTGATTACCTGCTTTCAACTTTATTTAAAAGAAAGAAAAAAATTAAGAAGATGGGATGCATGTCTACCTACGAATTTATAATAAATCCCTGAGGGCCACCGCAATGGTATAAGCTAATTACTTGCTTTAAGCCGACCTATTCAATAGTGTTAGTTTTTAGCAATGGCTCATAGTATGATAATATTCCATGACATTCTCACATGATCTTGGAATGTATGTATTAGCCTAGCTCTCGATCAATAGCTAACTTTTCTATCTCTTCAGCTAGCTTATGAGTCAGCCATTGCGGGTCCCCTGAAGGTATCATAGTCCATGAAAGATCAAGAGGTGTCATCCCATCTTTATTTGCCACACACATCCAAGCGAACCTCCCGATTCCGAAACAGGCACGCAGTTGAAGACGTCAAGGTTCCACGGACAGTGCAGTGTTCCCGCCGTTGTCGTCCTGCGGCATTCAGAAATCATGGTCATCCATGACAATTGATGTGGCATTGTTTCTCCACAGACATATTCAACCACGGGGTGGCGTCTCTCCTCGGGCCTCGGCGGCGACATCTCGCAGGGTGGCGCAGTCCGGACACTGTTCCAGCAGCATCTTCACGACGCCGAGGCTGCCAGACGCTGCAGCGACGCCAAGGTACATTCCTTGGTCGTCCGCCTGGTACGCCGCCGTGGATTCGTTAGCATCCAGTAGCAGCCTAGCGGTTGCTTCCGACCCCTGGCCTAGCCAAGCTCGTCTGGAAAGAAACACATCAATCCAAACTTTGTGCAAACCGCGTAGATTCGTTAGCTGCCACACTGCTACGAACCACTACTACTCAGCTACTATCGGATGTGTGGTGCGTGTGGCCTGTGGGAGATCGATTCGATCGTGGATCATCCGGACTTTATAATCGCACATCACCTGGGTAGTTGGTACCTAAGCTAGAGCCAACCGGGCCAGGCCAGGTCACGCTAGCTACTAGTTGTGTTTGCACGGCCTGTGGTGTGATTTTGCCTCTGCGAATCTATGGCGTGGATCCCATCTTCCGTCCATCATATAATGCATGTGTAGCCGTGGGTACCGCAGGTGATAATTTGTTCCTTTGAGTTGTGTTTTGACACACCGCTATATACTAAATCTAGTTATTTGCGAATTGAACGTATCTCAACCGATTGGGCTTTAGCCTTCATGTAGTGAAACATGCCCGCGGGCCGTGACCTCGACTCTTGATGCTGGTGCTCGTATTGTTCTGAATTTATTTTGGTATCAAAGGACGTTGTCTGTGGTGCTTTCATGGATCCTGAGATATATATGCTACCTCAGCCTCAGTCTTTAATGGAGTGTTTGGTTTGGGAAATTAATTCAGCTTTTTCAAGGTGGAGTCATGCATCATGAGTTTCAATTCTTAAATTCAGTAAAATAACCTCATTCCTTATCCTAGTACTAATTATTAGCTTGTGAATGAGATAGTGGTGGAACAATTCATTTCATTCCACAAACCACACAAAAAAACTAAAGAGTGAGACATGATGATGGACTATTTCATTCCCCAAATCAAGCACCCCTAAGTCTTTCGGGATAAGGGTGTATGTGTGTGCATTTATATGAGGTTAGATGAGTCTGTATATGTATAAGTGTCTGCAAGAAAAACTAGTTATTTCTGGTGAAGTTTTTGCATAATGTGTGTTTCGAATGCCAGCTCGTTCAATAAACGTTCAATAAAGGTTTTCCACAAACAATTCATTATTGAACACAAAAAACTAGCTAAAGAGTGAAATAAGGCTGTTTGTACTTATTAGAGCATTTTCAATGGTCTCCAAAAATTAGTAAGCAAAATCAATGGATATTCCAAGTCGCCAAAAAGTTGAGAGCATATTTTTAGGTTATCTAACTGTTTTCACAGAAAAATCACTCTGAGGAGGATCTCTCTGTGCATAATAAAAATAAATGTGCGGGTGTGCTAGTATACTAAAGTACATAAAAATAAAAGAGAATGGAACACATATTTATTCATATTTAATGAAAATACAAATAAGCTTCCCTAGTACATGTGCGCTCCATGGGTAGCCTATTGGCGGTGATCTGACTTGGCCGATATGGTCTTCATGGTTCCTGGGGCCTCGAAAAGCTCTCAGTTAATTACCCCTGCGAGTCAAGCTCACCGAGTACCTCTGATTAAGCTGCTTTAGTCGTCTTTGTCGATTTTCGCTTCATGTCTCCATGCATGTGGTGTTGGTGTGGACGTAGGTGGCGTCGACATATCCATGGCCTCGTCAGTCCATGAGCCGGTACAATATGGGTGGAATATGAGCCATGCCCGCCTGTGTCGTTTGCCTCGTTGGTGTCAAACGGCACATGGTGTTGTAGTGGTAGTACTTGCATGGTTGGTGTAGCTTGGATCGCTTCGGACTTCTTCAGCAACGTCGTCGTGTTACGCCGTGGAACTTGATTGGCGGGTTGAACTCTTGTAGTAGTTGATGAAGACTTGCGCCTGTTGAGCCTGTGCAAGTTGAGGAAGGCTTGCACTTGCATGGATCTCCACACGTCCGTACATGCACATGCGTACCGGGCACAGATACGTGCACCGTGCATGCATATCGGCTTCGGGTCGTCACGTACGCACTCAGGGGCTGCACAGCAGACGTGCGCGTCCTGGAGCCACGGTGCAGGCCCAGGCTCCAGTCCGCGCGCACGTACGGCGGCCGCGTTGTCGCTAGCGCAACGTCAGCCCGAGGATCGATCGCCTTCACCGCGGTGCATCTGCGGCACCGTGCGCACGACGGTAGGTCGACTCGGCTGTGCCGTCGCTTGTTCTTGAGGCTTGACTTGTCTTCGGCTCCATGGAAGGCCAACTGATGCCGGACTGTGTATGCAAGATTAGCAAGATCAAACTCATCTTATTGCTTACCCATGGAGTACGTGAGCGCCTTGCGCCTGGATGAAGACGCCTTGCGCCTCCTCGCGACTGGCAGATGTCAACAGGTATATACCGGTCGGGTAGTGCTAACCCATACCCATACCCGCGAGATAAAATTGTACCCGCTAAAATACCCGTACCCACACACGGGTAGAAGACTTTACCCATACCTATACCCACGCGGGTAAAAATACCCGGCGGGTAACCCATACCTAAATGCATACCCGCTACAAACCAAAAAATCATGAATATATTAAATTATTAGAATCATTTATCATCAATTATTTGTGAATAAAAATCAACAGTTATACACATAGCAACAAAATTACACTAATTAATAGTCTAATAATCATAGATATATAGATATATGATTATTTCATAGTAATTAATGAATGTATGTGTTGCTAAGGTGGGTATAAATTATCCGTGGGTACACGAGTGTGGGTAGTATGTTCCCGTACCATGGGGGTATAGACCCGTATACCCTCATGGCTCAACATGGGTCGCACTGGACAAGGTGGCCCAATATGATAGAAAAAGCCGCGCGGATCTTTGAACTGCTCGGCGAATTGTGCGGAGCAAGCAGAGACTACTTGATGATCAAGTAAACCTAGTCGGTTAGGATAGATATCGTGTCCTCCGTGGATACAGCAGTCGTAATCGGCTAGGTCTGGATTCCTTATATCTGTAACCTTGCCCCCCGCACTATATAAGGTGGGCAAGGACCCCCTCTCAAGATATATCATCACACATCAATACAATCCACAGAGACGCAGGAAGTAGGGTATTACGCTGCTGTTCGCGGCCCGAACCTGGATAAACCCCGTGTTCATCTTGCGTCACCATCTAGTTCGTTATCTTGCGCACCTTCACCGATAATCTACTACCGTGGGCATACCCCTCGGTAGACTGCCGACCACATCTCATTGATAGTGGCGCGCCAGGTAGGGAGTGTGCGTGCAGACTCCATGGCGAGCCAGATGGTCAAATTTTCTGCTTCCATAGTCCTCCCGGCAGGCTTAACGTTCACGATCGGGATGTTCACCTGGACCACCGGCATTGACGGTCCCGCTGAAGTCATGGAGGCAGTGCAGGATCCTCCTGCGCCAACCGAATCTACATCAACATCGGTGGATCCGATCCCAGAACTGCTCTCGGGGTCGTCTTCTCCGACCACCCGTCATCCGCTTTCCCGTTACCAAGGGAGGCATCTCGACAACTCCAATCTGATCGAGTCTATCGACTAGGTCACTGTGGGCTTGGCTGAAACCCCGACCTTAGTAGATTTGGTCAGAGATCAATCTGCTGAGGACGGCTATGGACCCATCTGCCGTTCTTGACCTACTCGGGCTGGCCGCCGAAGGCGTCCTAATTCTGACCTGGTGATCACGGCGACTCCTGAGTGGCGGACAGTTCACTACTGACCAGTACCCGCTACTGGCCTGAGGTCGGGGGATTATGAAGCCCTAATGGAGCATTCATCCAACACCTACCCATACGGGCTGGTGAACGCGGCGTCTGAGTACACGGCCCGCATACCACATCTGTTCATGGATCCCGCCGAGCGCGACTATGTTTCAGATCTATATCTGTTAGATCTGCCTGAACCCAACCACCCCGCGCCTACTGTTAACGTGGTAGAGATCAGGCAGATCGGAGAGGACTCGCTCTCTACAATCCCAGAAGAAAGTATTGGATCTACCGGACCTCACGGGACTAACTACACCCTCACCCTCATTGATCCATATGGGAAGGATTTTCTAGCTTTTCCACCCGACTTCGGAGGTGCTGTCTTCGCCGTTAGCAACGATGAGCCCCCTCGTGACGGGGAGACCGATCAAGAGAGGGCCGCTCGGGAGGAAAGAAACGCCAACCGCAGGGCTCGGAGAGTGGACCTAGAAAATGCCGAAGAGGATGCGGCAAACACAGGCGTGGATGGTCAGTGCGACATCCGCCGTGATCTGGCCGACACATTCGACATGTGCGACAACCAGCAAGTTTTCAAGACACCGAGCGCCAACATTGTTGTCACCATGAACGAACTAAATAAGTTCCCCGAGTCCCTGGCACTCGATGCTGTCAAGGCCTATCTGAAGGCTGCCACAGTCCAGGTCAACGAGAGGTGTACACCTGCTCCATCAGCGTCTACCACCCGAAGTCATCGCCAACGAGGTCCCTGGCGAGATCGTAGCCAGCAACAGGGAGGTCCCTATCTTTATCAGGGCCACGATGGAAACTACAAGGCGCACCATCCTCTAGATCAAGGCAGAAGACGCGATGCCGACCAGCGAGGCGAACATGATGCTGATCAAGGGGGCAGACGCAACCAGCAAGGCAGACGTGGCGCACGTCAGGGAGGCGAGTGTGCTGCAAACCACGGCGGCGGTCGTGGTAGACAATGCGGTGCCGACCAGGAAGTGGAGCAGCCTGGAGGCGACCTCTGTGACCACCTCAGCCCCAATATGAATTTGAGGGGTCGCATCGAGAACAACCGAGAAGAGCGATATGGATCCGAGATGCAGCGCAGGCATGAATATGATGAAGCACATGGCGCACTAGACCGTGGCCAGACACCGCGTGCTGGCTATATCCCTGGCCTCCGACCATTGACCCATCAGCTCTGTGCCATTGTTTGGCCAAGAAATTTCAGGCTCCATGACTTGGACACTTACGACGGGAAGGCCAATCCCGAACAGTGGATAACAATGTACGAAATCGCTGTTCGAGCAGCGCATGGCGATGAAGACGTCCTGGCCAATTACTTGCCTGTGGTCATCAACCAGTTTGCGAACCAGTGGCTCCTCAGCCTGAGGGAAGGCTCAATCGACACCTAGGCTCAGCTCAGGAGGGCTTTCATCGACAACTACATGGCCACTTGTCAGCAACCCGGCAACAAGTACGACTTGGAGAAAGTCAGAGACTATCCAAACGAACCATTGTGCGACTACATCCGCTGCTTCTTGAAAACACGGACATCCATCCCTAACATCAACAATGATGAAACTATCTCTGTGTTCATCAGAGGCCTCTGCCACCATGATGCCCTCAGGACTAAGCTACTCCGCAAGAGGCTCGACTCAATCCAGGACCTGCTCATGGTGGCGAAGAAGTGGGCAGACACTGATGAGGCCGATCAATAGATCAACGAAGACATTGGCCAGGCTCCTTGCCCCGACCAGAAGAATCGCCGCTCCGACGACCGCCGCGATGATCGGCGCAACGACAATCATGATCGGTGTTAGCAGGATGACTTTAGGGGGCAGCAGAGCCACAACCGAGCGCAACTACGAGAATGCCTACTCCAAGGCCCTTCAGGGTCCTTGCCTGGCTCACCCAGACTCCGGCCACACAATGGGGAATTGCAGGGGCCTGAAGTCCATCTACCGCTCGGATGCACGCAAAAGGCAGCGTGACGGTGACAAAGACGATGACAAAGATGACCACCGGGATGACAAGAGGCCTGATGAGGAGGACAAGACCGAAGAAGAACACGACAAGGACCCTCGTCACGCCTACAAGGATCCCGACAGAAGCGTCCGCAACATATTTGGTGGGAAGGTTGCCTTGGAGAACGGGCGACAGAGGAAACTTACCACCCGAGCTGTCATGTCTCTCAACAACTCCGACAAGAGGGTTGCCGACCCCAAGTACCAAAACTGGTCGCACCAGACCATTACGTTCAGCAGAGCTGACCAATGAGCCAATATTCCGGAACCAGGGCACTTCCCCCTCGTTCTGGATCCCGTCATCAGGAATGTACGGTTCGAGAAGGTGCTCATCGACGGAGACAGCGCCCTCGATATCCTCTTTCGCAATGCCCTAACTGAGTTAGGCATTAAGCTGGAAGACCTCGAGCCTTACGACGCACCTTTCTGGAGAGTGCTCCCAGGGCAGACCTCTCAGCCCTTGGGTCAAATTGCGCTGCCAGTCCAGTTCGACACCGTCGACCACTTCCATATCGACTACATCAACTTCATCGTTGCGGACTTCGAAGGAACGTACCATGCCATGCTTGGCCAACCAGCTCTGGCCAAGTTCATGGCGGTGCCGCACTACGTCTACCTGGTCCTGAAGATGCCGACCAGCCTCAGAGGCAATGTGCTTGTTGCTTACACGTGCGAGAAGGAGAGTTACGCGGCTACTGAAGCCCTTGAGCTCTCGATCCGCAAGTAGGAGTCCATTGCTGACGCCAAGAAGATCCCTCCCGCTGACCTGGAGATTCTGAGCAAGGAAGCCACTCGCGCTGCTGCGAAGTCCAAGGAGACTAAGGAGGTGGAACTGGTCCCGGGCAACATGACCAAGACGGCCCGCATCGGGGTCGGCCTAGAGCCCAAATAGGAAGACGCGCTCGTCAGCTTCCTGAGGAAGAACGTCAGTGTGTTTGTATGGAAACCTGTAGACATGCCTGGAGTACCTCGGGAGTTGATCGAACACTCCTTGGACATTTCAAAGACCGTCAAGCCAATCAAGCAGAAGCTACGACAGTTCGCACGGGACAAAAATGAGGCGATTAGGGTAGAAGTAAACCGGCTCTTAGCTGCCGGCTTTATCAAAGAGGTGTATCACCCAGAGTGGCTTGCCAACCCGGTTCTTGTAAGAAAAAATAATAATGAATGGAGGATGTGCATTGATTACACCGATCTCAACAAACACTGCCCTAAGGAGCCTCTGAAAGCTACAACAACTAATGGCGTAGTAATGGAGTGCTTTAGTTTGTTGACTATACAACATAGTACTAGTTAGCTTAGAACTCTAGAGTCAACTATGTAACTCCTTTATTACTATATCACTACTAAAAAACAATTTTTCCTTACGGTATTTTTACCGTTGATTTTATTTTATTAAAATTGTTGGTGATATATGACATATCGCCGTTGATTCTAAATAAAACTGGCAGTGTAAATGCTATTTATTGCCGATTTGGAACAAAGGCGCCTGGTTGCAGCTCGCGGCTTCCCGGAATTAGCCCACGACACCCGGCGTGGCAAGCTCGCCGCGGCGATGGCCCCTAGCCCACCTCGAGCACCGCTAGGAGTCTCCCTTGCTCCGAGCTCCAGGTGACTTCATCTATGTTACACTGCCTTCCTCTATTATTAGATCTCGTCGGATCTTTCTCATTCTCTCTCTCTCCCTTTCTCAGATCTAGAGTGGTGACTATGATGGCATGGGTTGGTCGACGCGTTCGCAAGGCTATGGTTGTCAGCCAAATGTTTTTGTTCTTTTTTTTTTTCTGATTATCACCGCCGGTTTTTGTGTCAGGGGTCGGAGGTGATTTTCTTTTTTCTTGCCGGGTTGAAACCGACGGCGATGAAGATTAATATCACTTATCACTGTTCACACCACCAGTCTCAAAACCGGCGGTGAATCAACGTAACGAGTAATAATATGCTGTAAATTATTTTTACAATGCCATAGCTGCTACCAGCAGGCTTCCCCATCTCAATTCTCATTATATATTTTTTTCTACACGAGGAAACCCTATTTCCATTCAAGCATAATAACGAAATACAAACCAATTCTCGTCATATATAACAACCAAATAGAACAACAGTACCGCATTGCATATATATATCTCAAAGAAATCTAACTATATATATATATATATATATATATATATATATATATATATATATATATATATATATATATATATATATATATACGGCAGCGCTATTCTACACCCTAGGTGTAGAATATTATTCTACACCACAAGTCAAAATTGAACTGAAAAAATACTGAATACTACTGAACCACGTTCAGTATCAGTCAGTACTACACCCAGCACCTCGAAAATACTGAACAATACTGAAACACGAGTACTGAATGTTGTTCAGTATAACAGCTTGGTGTAGAATAGCGCGTATATATATATATATATATATATATATATATATATATATATATATATATATATATATAAAGCGTATCGATCGATTCCTTTTTCCAATCTTATATTTATCGACGAATTAACAAAGCTTGCAAACACGCACGGCTTTGCATACAAGGACGACCTACCGGAACTGCAGAACAATCAGCACGCCCACGTCGTTGTGTTAACTTGTACGCGCTCTGCCCCCGGCCGGCCCGGCCTATGTAAGCACAGGCCGCCTTCCTGCCTGCATGTCAACCCACCAGCCACCACGAGCACCAGCCAGCAGCAGCATATATTGATGGCGAATAATCCCGACCTCCGGCCGGAGCTCCCGCCGTGGTTCGGTCCGCCGGCGATCCTGCAGGAGGTCGAGGTCCTCGACAACCACCACCAGACACACCCTGATGGGTCGACCTGGTCACAGATCAGGAACGCCTTGAAACGAAGATACCAGCCGCAACACTTCCAGATGGTGCTCCGGAGGACGCTCTCCGTGCTCCGCAAGGGAGGCGAGCTGACAGGACGTGGGCAGCGCTACCGGCGCGCCCCGGCCGCCGCCCGACCCAATCCTCCCATACCCGTCTTCCATTGGGGCTATCATGTCGATCGGCCACAGTCTGGGAGACGAAGCCAGCTTCGACGGGGCCATGGGCGACGGCGTGATCATAGGACGTGACACGGCGGCCTTTCACTGAGGCATATTTGTACTGTGCCGTACCTGTATTACTACTGTATATATATTTTTTGAACTGTATGTCCCTGATCCCCCAGATGTAATGTACCACCAGGAGTCGTCACTTTCTGAAATAATAACATTGTCCATGTGTGCAAATGAAAGAGGGTTTGTAGTTGCTGAAATGCTTTAGTAGACAAAAAAAAAGGTTATGCAAAAGACTTGCTGCAGCAGGCCAGCAGCCTTCATCAGTAATGCTGTGGGGGAAGGAAAGTTTTGGAATGAATCCATTCCAAAAAGGTCAGCCCATAGAAGAACCGAACGACCATTGCCTGGTATAGGTGAAGGTAGGCCTTTGTTCTTCCTCTTTGATATTATAATTGGTATCTTTACTGATATTATTGAGGCAGAAAAGTTGAGGCAGCAAAGGTATAGAGAAGAGCCTTGAGGCAGAAGAGTTGTCTAGCACAACCCTCTGCATATTGAACTATTCAGGGATCTGATCCTGAATAACTTATGCAATACGTTTCATGAATGTCATCTAATATCTAGGCCTTGTTTAGATGCCAAATTTTTCGCTAAATTCCACTATGCAAAAAGAAGATTTTTCATCACATCAAAATACCGGCACATGCATGGAGTACTAAATGTAGATGAAATCAAAAACTAATTGTACAGTTTAGTTGTACTTTGCGAGACGAATCTTTTGAGCCTAATTAGTTAATATTTGGATAAAAATTCACAAATACAAACGAAATGCTACAGTACAGAATCTTGCACGGTGCAGATTTTGGACATCCAAAATCTGCCCAACTAAACACGGCCCTGCTTTTGACACTCCAGATTGTACCAGCACATTGCATGTGGAATGGAACGTCAAAATTTTTGCATCGTGCTAACCCGAAGGTCAAAATCATTTTTGTGTAACGCTTAGCAGAAGGCTTTCTTTGGCAAGCTTTTTTCTTTTGTGTGTGTGTGGGGGTTGTAAGGTCCTAGATGGCTAGAGGAGGGGTGAATAGCCTATAAAAAATTCTACAAATGACACTAAGCAAACTTGTTAGAATAACAAACGGCGTAAAGCGAGTTTTGCTTAGCCAAAGGTTGTGATGCAAGCCTCCTATCCACAAGTCTAGTAGATTATGATTTCTAGTTCACACAAGAGCTATGTCACTAATTTTACACTAGAGAATACGCTAACAACACTACTAGCAAAGCTACCACTAGAGCTACACAAGATAATCTAGTAAAAGTAAGTGCAATAGAGAGGATTGTGATTCTTATACCGATGGTGGAGCGAAGATGTTGCCAATCACCAAGATGATATACAAACAATCAATATTGACAACAACACAATATGAAGACCAATCACCGGGAGACAAGAGACACAATATTTTTGTTCGCCCGATGTTCATTTGTGCACCGACAAGCTACGTCACCGATTGTGTCGACCAACACTTAGATGGTTTCCCGGTGTGACCCTCAAGTCACTTGCCCCTCAAGGCACGCCCCGCAAGGCACCGCAAGACACCACTCTCAAGTGAGGTAACTCAATGACACGCGCATTCCACTAGAGTTGCTTTTGGCGTCCCACCGAGGAAAGCACAAGAACCTCTCACAATCAACCGGAGGTAGCCAAGAACAATCACCTTCTCTTGCCAATGCCTCCAACAATCTCCAAGCCAGCTAGGAGCTGTACTCTCCAAGAGTAACAAGAAATCCACCGGCTAAACCACCCACAAGTGCCACTAGATGCCCTCAAGCTATGCAATGCACTTTGGGATAACTCAATCTCACTTTTGATTTGCAATCAAGCAAGAGAGATTAGTGGGAGGAGAAGCTTTAGCTCAAAGGATGCACAAGAGTGTTAGAAATGCCAAGAGACCTCCCCAAGGGCCGGCCAACACGTATTTATAAGCACCCCAAACAAATAGAGCCGTTAGCAACTCACTGGGCGTTTTTCACGAGCGACCGGACGCGCCGGTCGAACCTGACCGGACGCACTTCACCGCGTCCGGTCGCCCTGCGCCGTCCACGTGTCCCTCGAATTTCAACTGCGACTGCCAGATCCTCCAACGGTCACTGCGCGCCAACGGTCAAATGCGACGACCGGACGCGCCGCTCAAACGACCGGACATGCCGAACGCACAGTGCCGCGCACCCGCGAAGTAACAACCGGGCGCGCTCCACGCAACGACCGGACGCGACAGTGCCAGCATCCGGTCGGAGTCCAGTAAGCCCCCTTCACGACCGGACGCGTCCGATCATGTGTGACCGGACGCGCCGCGCGTCCACTCAGCCCTTCGCCACGCACTGTTCCTCTGGGTGCCCGACCGGACGCTCCGGTCCCGCGAGTGACCGGACACGCCGGTTGCAAACCCTAGCCCGCACGCCTGACTGCTGCGCTGTACTGACCGGACGCGTCCGGTCAAACCGTGACCGCGTCCGGTGCAGCGTCCGATCACCCAGGTGATCTCCGTTCGCCTCCGTTTCTTTTCTGACTTCCGGCGTAGTGGAAAATAGGCATTTCATTTTCCCGAAATCGCCTGAATCGCGATCAACGCCACAGCGCGATCAACGCCACCTTTGCAAATGTGCCAACACCATCAAGTGTACATCTCCATGTGCTTGTGTGTTAGCTTTTTCTCAAACATTTTCAAAGGTTTTCTAGTTAGCTCACTAGGCCCTACATGCAATGCACTTCATGAATTCACCTAGTGGCACCCGTGCGTCGAATAACCGATAAAACTTCCCCTCTTAATAGTTCGGCTATCGACCCTAAACCACTTACACCCTCTATGGTGTCTTAAGTGCAAAACAAAATGACCCTATGGTTATACCTTTGCCTTGAGCCCATTTTGTTTCTCTAAATGATATGATCCACTTCATATCATCACATGACCGTCTCGATCCATCGACCTTGACTTCACTTGCCCTTCACCGTTCCATCGGTCCGTCGGCGCCAAGTCTTGCTCAAGCTTCACCATCGCATGGTCCTTCGCTTCGAAGCCTCGACTTGCCCTTCACCTTCACAACCGGTCCATCGAGCCAAGTCTCATCTTGGTCTTCACCATCTTGGTCACATGAGTCAATGTCATGTCTCATATTCAATGGCCACCTTTATCTAAATCATCCACTTAGATACAAAGGTTAGTCCTAGGTTTCATCAATTAGCCAAAACCAAACTAGGGACTTTCAGGGGTGGGGGGTGGAGGGGGGGTGTGGCGGCGGTGTCAGGTTTGATTTATCTGGCTTTTTACATATAAGGCCCTGCCAAACACTACCTTAAAAAATGGCACAACGAGAGAACCTTAACCCGTTTTATCTATACCTAATATTTAAAAGGGAAAATTTCTGTGGTTTTTTTTGTTTCCGCCCCTTTTCTGTCTGTCGTTTCTGTCCGGTCGTCCAGCCTCCTCCCCATATCTGTTTGTCCGCCTCTCCCCTCTCCCCGTATCCGCTCCACGAAGCTTGAGTCGGTACTGTGTGTGTTCATAGTCTGTTCAGACTCCTTGTCCAAATAAGACTCCACCATCCATACGAAAATCACTAGAGAAAGAAACGAGTCAAAGAAATCAGAGCGAATCAAAGAGAACATCAGATGCCACCAATTTTCTGTCCGCCTATTCTATCGTCCGGCCTCTTCTCCAAAATTAACACCAACTGGACTCCAATCCAAATCAACTCCAGAGAAGCAGACCGGAAAAGATGACGAGGAAGAGCTCGAGCGCAACGACGACGCGAAGCTCCGATGCTGTGCACTTGCAACTGGATGCGACTCCTGCCATTACCTGGAGCCGCCTGTCGAGAGCCTGACCATGAGCCGCTACCCAGTCGCCGGCCGCTGTGCAAACCGTGCCGCGCCGGCCACTGAGCAAGGTGCGAGCGGGTGAGCCGCGCAAGCGCCGTCCACCACGCTGCCCTGCCGCGCTGTCCGTTGAGGGCGCGACCGGTCTCAGCGCCACCGGCAGCAGTGCGTTAGGGGCCGTTAAGTGGAGGTGGGAATGGAGAAGACGGACGTCGGGCCGGACACGGCGCGGCTACGCCGGGGAAGAGGCGGTCAATGCGAGGGCGTGGGAGTGCGTGGCGATGGAGCGTTCAGGCGAGGGCGCGAGCTACGTGGATGGGCATGGCCCTCGGCGGCGGCGGCGCATGTCTAGCGATGGGATGCCGTGTGGTTGAGGAATCATCATCATCTAATCGAAAAACGAGAAGATGCCTTACGGTGGAGAGTGGAGAGGGCGAGTGGATAAGGTTGGGGAGGGAAAAGAAAAAAAACAGAAAAAGGAAAGAAAGAATTATTGACATTTCACACGTTTCACATCCGAGAGAAGCTGTTTTACCAAACCAAACCACACAAGCTGCTTCAGATTCCCAAATGAATCTGCCCTAGGGATGAAGCCACCACTAAAGTTGTTTTAGTTATAGCCAGAGCTCTATTAAATAGGTCCTTAGACATGAACCATGGCTTGTGACTTGACGGACAAGGAGGCTAGAGCACAGCTGGTTGAATAATTTCATTAAAAAAGACTGGTAAAAAATATTAATCAAAATAATAAACAATTGCATGTCCCACGTGCATATTTTTTGCTCGTTAGACTTAGAACGGAGAACATCATCAGATATGAGTAAAGATTATACTTTGTCCTCCCTATATCCTTTTATTTTACTATATAAATTTGACTACTTGCTTTGTGGACTTGACGTGCCAACGAGTGAATAATAATTTGGAGTATTCATAGTGCTAAATCGTTATAGGTGGACATAGTGATCTTTCCGATTTTTTACTTTTATATTAATTTGGTAGTTGTAGTTTTGTTTAATATATACATTGATTCATGATATCTCCATATTAGTGCACAGACCGTTCGCTCATTCATGCCGTAATTTTTTGGTACTATTATTTTATCGAAAACAAGTAGTGCATCCGTAGCCGCATGGGCTTATTTCCTAACATAACATTAAGAAATTAAATTTATCTATTATTTTTTCTTCTATTTCTTCCTAACTACATGGATAGTGGAAATATATTCAAGGAGTATAACGAAGCAAAAATACTTATGACATATTGTATCGTGTATTTACTATTGAACGATGTCATATTAAACGCTCAAAACACAACATGTCTACTAAAAAAAACAATAAACAGTAAAATTCATCTTCTCCGTTAGAGAAAATGATTGAGGAAGAAAAAAAAAGAATTAAAAAAATATTTTTCACCCGTAGCAATGCACTGACATATTTGCTAGTGTACTAGAAGGGTGAACCCACCTAAACGTGATTTTCTCCGGTTTCTATGTTTTCTTAGGTGTGAAGCCGTTGGCAAAGAAGCCTAACAAACGTGACCGTTCATTTTTAAAAAATCCTTACAATTTCACAATACAAGGATTATAGTGAATCTAAAAACATAATCTTATGTCTCTTCAACCCATATAAACCTTTTAAAATCAATGATCAAAGATAAATATTAGGAGCTAATACGATGTGTAAAAAATCGGAGTAATAAGGTGCCTAAAGCGAGGCCATGCATATGCCCGTAGACCTTGCTACAGGAAACAACCATATATATGTGCGTGAAAAGTGTGCACACTGGAAACTAAGTGGCCGGACGTGCCTTAGGGCATCCGTAGTGAATTTTTTTATTTTTAACACTTTTTTGAAACTATTTTTAAATTTAATACCAAAAGCTTTTTATTTTCAAAACTAACACTTTTGGACGCGCCTAGGATGATGGCGCGGCTAAATAACACTGTTGCACCATGCATGTCGGCGCGGCAGGGTGCTGACGTGGCATACCCTGGACACGTGGACGGTGACGTGGGGGGTCTGCCGCGCCGCGGATCAGGGCGCGGCAAGCCCAGGTAAACCGCGGTTTCTCACTTGAAACGACATTTCTTCGTTCGCCCGTCCGCCCGTGCGCCGTGGCCTTGCGCCCATGCCTCCGTGCTCCCATGCGCCCACGCCGTCGTCGTCCCAAGACGACCGCCGCCCACACAGGCCCCTGGCCAAGCTGGCCTGCCGCGCCGGCCCCTACCCAAGCTGGCCGCTCCCCACCGCCGTCCTCTGTCCTCCTGGGGGTCAGCCCCTGACAGCCGCGCCGCCCCCCATGTTGGGCAGCCCGTCGGCCACGGCCGCCGGTTAGGCGCCGACGGTCCTCTTCCTCCTCGGGGCTGACCCTGGTGGTTCCCCAGTGCTGCACAAGGTAATCCCCCAATTGCTCTTTTTAATTTGATTAATTATTGATTTACTTGATTAGGATTTAGTTATTGCTAGATAGTTAGGCTTTACGTGTTTGTTAGTTAGGATGTAGGGATTAGGGTTAGTGATTTTGGTATAGTTAAGTAGTTAGGATTTATGGTATGGTTTAGGGTTTTGGTTTTTGGTTTTTATTAGTTAGGATATTGTTAGTTAGTATAGTTATTTAGATTATTATAGTCTACTATGGCTAGTAATTAAAGTTTTTAGATTAGTCAATAAATGTATTAATATTAGATTAGTTATATAGGTGAAGTTAGTATAGATACGACAATATGGATGAAATGATGAAGTTTGCTCAAATGGTTTTGTAGATGGATTGTTGTGTCTGAGTTTTTTATGGAGGAAGTGTTAGGAAAGAAGATGGTATGTTTGAGGATATGGAAGAGGAATTGGAATGGTTTGATGAACCTCCTAGCTTCAATGACCTTTGTGTTCGTTTGAATGCAAAGTTTGGCGGTGATTTCACAATGAAGGAGAGGTTTGACAGTGGGAAGACTGGGGCACACTATGTCATGATGCCCTTGCGCGACCCTGCTCACTGGTCCCGCTACACTAGGGTCCTCCAAGGTTCGAATGTGGTCATGCCTGAGGTGGTTTTAGAGAATGGGTACAGGTTGGGGGATGTTCATGACGGCCTATGCAATGACGGTGTTGGAGGCAATGAAGAAGAATTTGGGGCCGAACGGGAAGGAACTCAGGGTAACATGGATTTGGACGGTCAGTTGACGCAGGAGCAGTTTCATTCAGGTCCAGTAGGTTCTGTAAGCAATGACTTCGATGTGAGTGAGTTTGAACGAGAAGAGGAGGAGTAGGCGGAAGAGGACAAGATCGGTGATGTTGTTAGCAGTGATTCTGTGGATTCAGATGATGGCCAAGGAGGTAGAGTTGCCATGCCAACACCAGTTGTTCTCATGCCAGTACCGGTTCATGCTATGCCCTCACCAATTCTAGCTTCAGTACTTCATGCCATGCCGACTCAGGGCAGGGTAGTCCATGATTTGCCAGAGGGTGATATGCCTTATGATTCGTGGGGTAGGATTAGTGAAGCACAGCAGTACGTTCCACCGCCCCCTTACACAGCGACAGAGCTTATGCAACGGAGGCAAGGTGGTGTACCTTTCAGTGGCATTCCGAACTATAAGGATGTTAGCATGATAGATATGGCAGTTTGTGACATGAGTCTACAGATGTGTAGGCAATCACTGTATAACCCTGAGGATGAAATCCTTATGAAGGATATGATATTCAATACAATGTCAGAGATGAAGCTCTTCCTTCAGGACTATGTTGTGTATCACCATAGAACATACACCATCACTCATTCGGACAGGGAGTTGAGGTACCACATTATGTGCAAAAATGGTTTTCCTTGCTTGTGGAGGCTCACTGCATGGAAGAAACAAAGTGATAGTAAGTGGAGGATAAGTAAAGTGGTCCAACCCCACACATGCATGGATACTAAGGGGAAGGAATATCATACGCAGCTCACTACACGTTACCTTACCCATCGTATGTTGGGGCTCGTTGACAAGAATAACGATGTCTCGGTGTCTTATTTACAGGAGTCCATATCCCAACTTGTTAAGTATGATGTGAAGTACGGAAAGGTTTGGCGTGCTAAGCAAATTGCCCTGGCGATCTGATGGGGTAGCTGGGAGGAGGCGTACAACCAGGTTCCCCGAATATTGTGTGCAATGCATTACTACAACCCTGGCTTAAAATGGTTTGTGGACACCGGAGGGATGTATTTGCAGAACCCGTTGAGGTATGTGCTACACCGTGTGTTTTGGTCGTTCCCGCTGATGGAACATGCTTTCCGATACTGTCGGCCAGTGGTACTTGTTGATGGCACTTTCTTGACCAGAAAGTACAGGGCCACCTTGATGATGGCTGCTGCTATTGATCCGGAGCACCAGATAGTACCCATGGCTTTTGCTTTGGCAGAGGGAGAGAACAATGAGTCGTGGTCATGGTTCATGCGGCTTCTACGTACACAAGTGCTTGGACCATCTCGCACTATATGTTTGATCTCGGACCAGCACGCAGGGATTCTTCATGCTGCAGGTGAACATATCAAAGGGTTCCCGCCTCTAGTGCACAGATGGTGCATGCATCATTTTGCCGCTAATTTCTAGCGGTGTCAAAGGAAGAAGGAGGTTTGTGACAAGTTAAAGGTTCTATGTTGTGTACGTATAGAGCATCAGTTCAACGAGACAACGAGAGAACTAGATAAGATGTTGAACCAAGCGGGCAAGGCATGGTTAGAGGACCAGATGGAACAGAAGGCTAAGTGGGCATTAGCATGACGAGGGTGGACTCAGGTATGGCATCATGACCACCAACTTGTCCATGTCTTTCAACCGTGTGTTCACCAGAGTTCGATTGTTGCCAGTGTCTGGAATTGTTGAGTTCCCATTTCAAAAGTGCAACGAATATTTTGTCAAGAGGTGGGAACTTGCGCACAGGAATCTAGCTGAGCGTGGGTGATTTAGAAAGGCCACAACTGAACATTTGAAGGAGGCCAAAGAATTAGCTCAGCAGCATACCAGTGAGCCGTATGGACCTCTGTTGGGCATTCTTAACATCATTACCAAAAGTAGACTTAGTTTTCTAATTCTGATAACGGCGCCAAAAATGCCGAACCTATCCCTCATGCCACTTAAGCGAAGTTGTCATCCCCAGCATGACATGAGAGATGCGGTATTGAAATATGCAACTGCTCTTCTAAATAAATAATAAATAAGATCTGCAAGCACACAGATTAATACCGATGTAGCATTTTAACTGGGAAGTATTCCAGGTATCGTTATTTATATTTTTACCACTGGGAAGGGATTACTAACATCAATGTTGATTATGGAATGGAATATAGGAATGAGTATCAATCATTGCATGTATAAGTGAGAGCATTCATCTATCTCTTGCATACAGGGGTAAGTGTCACATAAAATATAGATAAAGTATGAATGGTGACAAAGATAATTAATCTGATCAGCTAGCCACATATAATAATGATAAGCACCTCAACAGATATTCTAGCAAGTCATTAGCATGGTATTAGGACGAACTACAAGGATATTTCCTAAGTTATTCTTAACTATAAAGTCTAGCATATCATAGTTAGTGCAAGTACACTTGGCAATCATTGCGAGAAAGGACTACGCCCATGCATAGTGATATTATCAAGGAAGATGAGAAACATAGCAATCACTCCCCCGTAATAATGTTGCTCTGCCTGCCTTACACACGGGAAGGGGACTATATAAGAACCAACGAAGCTGTCACCATCACGGACCACCCCACGATCCGGCATATAAGGTGCAATCGCAGATAAATATGGTCTAAGCACCACGCCTACACAATATTTATCATTTACCCATGGATCCGATGGATAAACGCTATACGATCCTAAACATGTATATAATTCCAATCTAACTAAGCCAAGCGTATAACTACGATAAACTAAGAACAATATAATTGCAAACATAAACAAGTAGAGCTTAGTCATAATCAATATATTGAAATAGAACAAAGTTGTATTCATAATATTGAAGAACAAAGATGAACAATGAAGAACAGTAAAGGAATTACCAAGAATCCTCTTGACAGATCCGGAAACCAATCGAAGATTGACTCCTTCTAGTTCTAATCCTATGTAGCTATGCTATACTAGAGATCTAGTTGATGTGGTGGCTCTAGGGCTTGATCAGAGACTCTCCTCCTGAGATTAGGGTTTGAGGAATTGAGAATGAGGGAGTGCCTCCTCCAGGGGCCAGGGGTCCTGCTTATATAGCCCCCTCAAGTGAACGTGGGCCGTCGGATCAAACCGACATTAATCGCACGGTTTTCCTTGATCCCTTAGGTCGGTGGAGCATAATCCACGAGACGGAGCCTGATTGGCTCTCAGGCCAGGGTGGGCGCCCTAGGGAGTAGGGCGGGCGCCCTGCCTCCGGGCCCGTTCGGCCTCCCGTTCGATCTCATGGCTTCTGGAGTCTTCTAGATGATAGAAAATCGGTGAACACGTTATTATCTCTATGTAAACCCGACGTGTGGGCCTTTCCTCCGTATTTTCTGATAACCCCCTGCAGAAACAGACAAACACCAAAACTCGTGGAATTCTATCAGATAAAACCCTAAGTCTAGGTGTTGGTTGCATTTGGATCCTTTTCTTTATTTATTTTATAACTATATTTGGTACTTAAGGACCGTCAACAAACTCCCCCAAGCT
>CM039616.1:1687125-1712175 GCA_022457205.1 Saccharum spontaneum | reverse complement strand
AGCACAGTAGTTACTTGTTTCAACCCTAACTGAGGTTGTAGACATCCCACAAAGGTGATCCTAGACTTTCTAGACAGCTTAGGAAGATGACTACACTTTAGTTATTCATACCAAAAGCAAATTCATAGATTAACATGACCAAAAATGCTAATGTTTCAGATCTGTACC
Organism: Saccharum spontaneum; assembly: GCA_022457205.1. Taxonomy (NCBI): domain Eukaryota; kingdom Viridiplantae; phylum Streptophyta; class Magnoliopsida; order Poales; family Poaceae; genus Saccharum; species Saccharum spontaneum. Next base: position 1,712,007 of record CM039616.1, on the reverse strand, counting down.
AATATGGACAGAAAACTGACAAGAACTTCAAAGATGCAAAACTGGAGTTCTAGGGACACAACAAGGCTGAGCCTTCACTTTATATAAAGCTTATTATGTTGTCTATAACTTTCTTATTATCATATTAAGATGATTTTATAGCTAACAGGTCCAAACAAGATAAAGAAGACATCTCTGCCCAGATTTGGACAGATTCTTGTCATTTCCCTTTGCAAGCTCATAACTAGAGATTTAGACCACCAAACTTAGTGCTATAGGACACTTTGGAAAGCTTAGAAAAAGTACTACACTTCTTCTATTATCTCCAAGACATGATTCCATATGCACACAGGTCAAACAAACCAAACATTCAGATGTGTTCTGACATGGGCAGATTCTGACAACAAACTTCTAAAATTTATAACTCCCAAACCATAAGGCCTAGGGTCATAAAATTTAAGGACAAGCCAAATAAGTAAGTTAGCTACAACTTTGGTATTCTTCATAACTACAGAAAACACCATGATGGCCACGAAAGCATCACTACAACAGAAAATGTTCTAGCAGCCAACATTCGACAAGCAAAACAAAGCTTGCCTTTGTTCTACTTAACAAGAGAGCACACCAACATATCATCCTAGTAGCTCTAAACTTTGTTACCTTAGACCAACATGAATTTAATTCATTCATGAGAATCCATAATTACTTAAGTGAGGTCTAAAGCATTTGCGAACGCTTGGGTGAACAACATATCCATCACTTTGCTAAGCTAGAAGATAACTCTAAATTCAAGCATGTAGCCACACTCATTTCAAGTAAGGCTAAGCACACATTTTTCTCAAGCATTTCCTATTCAAGCAACATGGAACAAGGCATTCTTGTTTGACTCCACACACGGAAGATAGTGTCACATCAATCACATGTTACTTGCTATAGAATAAGGGTGAGAGGAGCATAGCTATGCATAAAGCAACAATCAAGATGATGCATGCGTTGCCCTATTCGTCCTCACAAGATTGCCAACCTAAGGTGGCAATCACGTTCTATGTTGGTGGCATAACACGCACTCTTTCGATATATATCTAGTCGTCAGCTACATTCGACTTACGCATTCGTGGTTAGCGTACCTGTAGAAAAGTTTCATTGTAGCCCAACATTTCCCAATATAGCACACGATGAAAGCAGAGAAGTAAATTCTAAGTACTCCCATGTACATATACCCCCATATATATATACATGTAGCACCAAAACTACCCGAATCATTCGATCACCCACAATTAAGTACCTTCATATATACATGTGTGTAACATGTAAATAATCCAGTAACCAAAACTAACTCTCCCCTAGACCACAGTTTGTACGGTCATGCTCTCACAACTCACACTTACCTGAGCGTAGGTGCGACGTTGCATAAAAGTAAACTAGCAACATATATGGCTATTTCATATATGAATGCTACCTCTAATCTAACACACCGGTAGCATAGTGTGAGAGAGTCATCACACATACATACCTTGGCCTGGGCGTAGATGCATAAATAAAAAAACCCCAAAGTTAGTACTTATATAAGCCACCTAATAATCCTTATATGGGCATAAGGAAATTGACCACTGGCATACTTAGGTTTAAAATTTAGATTTGACAAACCTATATATAGCTATAAGTTGATAAACTGATTTTATAAAACAAAACTTTTGTTTTAAATACACATATGACAAGTTTAAGGTTGAATCTTGCTCCGATACCAGCTGTAACGGAACCGTCCAAATTATAAGAGCACAAGTACAAAAACAATCACCGAAGTGATCAAATTTTCGCACTTGAGCCCATATAACTCCGGTAGTCCAATGAAATCACGAGGAATTTCAAACCAACCAACATACCAGCCAAGAGCGTAGTGATTCAACATAACAAGTCACATGTTACATTCATTTCACAAGTAATTCAATATACATCGGAGTTCAACATAGTTATTACAACTTAAGTTCAAAAGTAGCGGAAGCAACGTAATTTGAAACTAACAACACCTTTATTTCAAATATATGCCAGTACTAAGGTCGACTTCCAACAAAAGCATAAGAGAGAAGATAACTCAGAAGGATCATGCCCGTGATCACACTCTGCCACAAGGCAGGAGCCAACCAACTCTTGCAGTCGCCAAGATACACCACAACCTGCAACAAGTGGGGATAAAACCCTGAGTACGAGAAGGTACTTAGCTAGACTTACCCGTCATAAACCAGAAATAAGGTGACACCAAGGATCATGCAAGGCTGATATAAAGTGGGCTAGCTTGACAACATTTTGCATAAAAGCTTATTATGGATAAGTAATCATTAATGCTTAAGCATCAAGTTAATTATTATTAACCTATCATCTATATTAGAACCTGTACTAGAGCACTCACTTTATTAGGAGCAAACAATATTAACCATAGCAGGTATAAATTGAGGCAACCTTTCCATCATTATCCAATTAACCATCCGTTCAATTTAATGGAATCTACGTTGCCGCTGCTCAAGTCAAGTGCTCACTAACCGGGAGCGACGGCGATTCGAATCGAATTCCTATCCAGCTGGAGGGGTATTTCTAACACTCACCGTGCAGACCCCTGCCAGGGTCGCACAGGCCACCTTTTCATACGATTCAGGAATCGCGGGTCCGAATGATGTCGCGACCCCAAGGGCGACACTCTGCCAGGTGATAGGGACTCTAACCCCCCTTGGCCTCACGCCAATGTCCCCAAGCACATCCTTTCTCTCCTCCAAGAAGCAACCTACCATTCGATTCCCGGCCTGAACCATATTACTCGGCTTCGCGGTCGGAACGACTTATCTAGCCAACTAAGTGTTAGACTGCATTCAACATGACTCAAGGACGTACAGCGAATCGGTCCTTAAACGACTCAGACGGGGATAGATCCACACCCAAGACCTCCATGCCTTGTTGCTTCACTATTGTCATCCCGCCCGGTCTCATTTCATTTTATTAACACATGGTTCCATTCCACGATAGCAATATAGCCAACCGTGCCATATATGGATATCCCTATATCTCGCAGGTGACAGGAAATCACCTGACTTCTACCGCTTAAAGCAGGGCTAAGCATCTATTCGATCCTAGTCTATGTAGGATTCATGGATTCATATATCTGGACAAGGAATGATATAATGCAGCAAGGGTTTCCAACCAAATCCTACCACTTAATGCAACAATACTTATAACATATATATATAATTAATTGCTTTTGAAGGTAGGAGGCTTATAATGCTCCGGGGCTTGCCTGGGATCCGACTCAAGTCAGAGTTTGTCAGATGAAACTCGCTTGGCGAGCATTCCCTCATTCTAGCACTTGTCCGATCTTTCCATCTCCGAGATAGGTCCACCAACACCATCTTCTGGTTAGCTCCACATCACGTCCTTCACGTGGTGCATCTAGCGTACCTAAATGAGATGCAAGATGCAAGTGTATGAATGCGTAGAAATGCAATAACACAACTTTCATGTCAACACACCAAGTTCACATGGGTACTAGAGTTAATCAACTTAACTATCACTTAAGCATATCCTTAGAAGATGACCAGCATATCGATCATGACACAAGTCACACAAGATCTCAAGCACACTTAACACTAACAAGATGTATATCACTCTTTAGGAATCAACATAGCAAAGCAAGTCAAGATGAAGCAACAACTATAACTAGAATATGTCGATTTCTGGACTTACAAATAGTAGCTTCATAAATCAACCATAACTGGAGATCCCTAAATCCAAATGACTTGCAAGAAGATATTCTGGAAAGCTTATGAAATTATCTACATTTCATCTTTAATCATCTCAACATGATTCCTAAGTTATCATGACCAAACATGCCAATCTTTAAAGTCTGCACAGAAGGTAGTTAAAATCTGACAGTAGACTTATTAAGCACGCAACTCTTAAACTATCAGACCTGGGATCATGAAAATTTAACACAAGCAAGATAAGATAATTATCTACAACTTTTGTATTTACCAAAACCACAGTAAACATCATTTACACTATGAAACTAGTTGCACGAGTAACACCACACATGCAGCCCAACAGCAGTGGTACAATTATAGACAGAAAACTAATAGAAACTTCAGAGAAGCATAAATGGAGTTCTAGACCTCCAACAAACATGATTCTCAACTTTATGGAAAGCTTATAAAGTTACCTACAACTTTCTTGTAATCATCTTAAGATGATTCTACAGTTAACATGGTCAATTAATTAAATAATTGCATCTCTGTCCAAAATATGGACAGAATCTGATATGCCACTTTAAACTGCTATAACTTGAGTTTTATAAATCCAATAATTATGGTTCTAGACTTTTTAGAAATCTTAACAAATTGTGAACAACTTTTCTATAAACACCTAGAACTAATTCTGCCACTAACAAGGTCACACATGGCACACAAAGCAATACTGTCTGGGTTTGGGCAGAAACTGCCACAGTACTTTAAACCACTATAACTAAACATATACTTAACCAAAAATTGTGATCTTTAGCTTTTTGAAAAGCTTAAGAAAATTACTACAAATCATTTATTGTCATCAAGACATGATTCACAACTTAACTAAGCCAAACAATGCATATATGCAGAACTGCCCAGAATAGAAGCAAAGCAACATATAGCATTTGTTATTTTTATAGCTCCTAAACTATCAAGCCTAAAATCTTGAAATTTTTACTAGACATCATACATCACAAGAGTAACATGTCACAAAAATTTCAATTCATTTGGGGATAAATATTTACAGTTATTAAAAATAACATATCCAACTAGCATTCAAAACCTAGTTGCATAAATCTATTTTTACAGCTAAAACTTTAAACTAAAACATGCCATATTATAGATCCACTGCATAGATAATTTCACAAGGATTCCAAAAAGTCCTCATTTTCTATTTTTGGAATTCCCTAGCCCGAGATATTAATTTTTAAAGATTCAACCGATTTATATGTATAAAAGAAAAGAATATCAGAAAAGGGAAAACACATTTACACAGGGGCCCTTGAACTCTTCACTAAATAAGTCATCACCGAAAGATCCTTTAGACACTATTCAAATGAGTCTGTGGCTTCTTACTTAACCCCCTAGACTTTTCCCAATTCAACCCCGAGGTCCTTTCCTCATTCTCAGAACAGAGGAGGTGGAGGAGGCTTGCCGGTGATGCCGGGATCCGGCCGGAGACAGCCCGGCGGTGGAATTGAAGGGCAGAGCGGGCACCACCGTGCTATTCCACACCCGGGGATGGCCGAGGAGCGGCAGAAGGTGGTCGGCCGCGGCTTGGCCACGTGCGCCGGCGGTCCGTCGGCCGGTGCTCCGGCGCTGGAGCTTGCCGGTGGCCCACGAGGCCGAAGAAGGGGCGCTTCGGGGGCGGTGTGGAGGGAGGAAGATGGTGCTCCGCTCGGCTGAGGACGAGGAGGGTCGTGGCGGAGGAATGTCGGCGGCCTGGAGCTTGGCCATGGCGGCCATGGTGGACAGCGCCCTCCGGTGACAATTGGATGTGGGGGAAAACGGCGTTCGAGCTCGTAGCAAGGTAAAGAAACTCCTGGCGGTGGCAGTTTGGTGCCTGGCGGCTGCTAGCGGTGGCAAGGACGGTGACCGAGCTCGGAGCTCCGCTCCGGCGCCCATGGCGGACGCGGCCACGCCCAGCACGCGGAACACTTGGGAGCGATGAAGGAGATGTGAAGTGCGGCCGGGTAAGGAGGAAGCGAGACCGAGGCAGGCGCTCTGGTGGCTCCCCAATGGCCCCAACCCCCGGCACGCGGCAGCAAGGAGAAGTGCATGGCGGCCACGTTCGGGACACCTGTCGGTCGTTGAGGCAATTGAGCGAACAGGTGTCGTGCGCCCGAAAGGACCGGTTGGAGCTCCAATTTGGGCCTGATCTGGGCCGATCTGGGTCTTGGACTTAAAAGCAAAGTTGTAGCCCGTACCATGCTCTACATTTTCTATTTAATGGTCATGGTCATTAGGGCAATAGATTAGTAGATAATCAATCCCCAAATTACTAGTGTCAACATGTTAAGCTAGGGCTCGGTTTTGGAATTTTGCAATGCCAAACTTGATCAAATTGATCCCAACTTTTTACATGTTCTCCAACAAATTATTTCCAACTTTCATTTTTGGACCAATTTAAGTTACTTAGTAAAAACTTGAGAACGCGGGATGTCAATGTCGAAGACACTGAAATCGGGGCTTTAAAAATGTTAAGTGTTGGAAACAGTCCCAAAACTGACTTGTGGGCCCTTTTTGATCATGTTCCACACATTTTCATGACTTGACTCTTAAACAAAGTTTGTTCCTTATAAAATTCTCTACGACTTTGTCAAAGGGTGCACAGTCATGCAAAGCTTCTAGGTTACACTTTTAAAATGGTCAAACAAAAGTGTTCCAGGGTCCATACATGGTCAACCATTACTTAGAAGCACATTTAGGCAAAATGATCAACATGAACATTGTTCCATGGAGTGTCCTAAGTGTAGTTAAGGTGTTGTAGAGGCCAAACATACCCACCATGCATAGGTTGCACAAAAGTGCAGGCCTCACATGCCTTGAAACATAGAACTCAAGTGAAATGCTATGGTCATTTTATGTGGTTGTTTCGAGATACATGCTACCCATGTTCCACTAGGGTGTTCCACATGTATCCAAGATGTGTTGCACATGTTGCATTGTATGTTGCACAAACACTAGTTTCCATGGGATGTAAGGTAGGTTTTAGTTATAATCCAAACAGGCATATAACTTATCATTTCATGTGACTTTTTGATTCCAAACTTTACGAAACTTTTCCAGGGATCAATATAGATAGTTATTGATGTGGGACCTGTGAAGATACTTTGATAGCCACACCCAAGCATATATCTTTTAATTGAGCCTATACGTAAGCGAGGGTGCAATATCCAAGTTTAGGTTTGGGCTTATGTCCATAGGTTTAACTTTGCCATTGTCATCTCCACTAATCTATCATGTTTGATCTTAAACCCACCACTTAATTGGTGATAAACATCTGGGGTGTTACAAGCACTACAAGGTTTATCCTTCTCAAAGGTGACATCCTTCAAGCCTCTAACTAAGTCATGCCTCAAAAGTTTGTTCAATTGTTTCATTCCAACATGACCAAGCCTTCTATGCCACAACCAACCCATACTAGATTTGCTAAGCAAGCATGATGTCAATTGGGTCTCACTATCATTGAAGTCAACCAAGTATAAGCTACCATGTCTAAATCCTTTGAATATCAAATTTGATCCATCAACACTAATGACTTCAACATCATCACTACTAAATATGCACTTGAAGCCAAGATCACAAAGTTGTGCCACCGATAAAAGATTGAAATCCAAGCTCTCAACTAGCAACACATTAGATATGCTCATGTCATTTGAGATAGCAATTTTACCAAGCCCCTTGACCTTGCCTTTCTTGTTGTTGCCAAAAGTGATACCATCAAAACCACCATTTTGACTTGTATCAATTGATTTGAACATACATGAATCCCCGGTCATATGTTGAGTGCACCCACTATCAAGCACCCAATGCCTTCCTCCGGCTTTGTAATTGACCTACAAGATAGGATCAATTCCTTTTAGGTACCCAAACTTGTTTGGGTCCTCCAAGGTTAGTGACCAAGCTCTTTGGTACCCAAATGGCTTTCTTCTTTGAGCCCATCCATGGTGCACCAATGAACTTAGCATGAACACCATTTGTACCCTTGGTAAGTATATAGAAAGAATCAAACTTAATTGAGGATACATTAGCATTAGATTTCTTGTTCATGCAATGTTGTTCTATGTGACCAACTTGCTTGCAACTTTTGCAATAGCTGCCATTGTTCTTCACAAAACGAGTCTTGTGAGGAGCAAAAGCGGCCTTGCCTTTCTTGGGGTTATAGCCCAATCCCTCTTTATAGAGAGAAGCTCTTTGGCTACCCAAGCACATAAGCAAGCGGTCCTCACCACCATAAGCCTTAGCTAAGGTGTGATTGAGCTCTTTTACCTCCTTCTTGAGATTTTCATTCTCAACTATAAGTGTGGAGTCACAAGTGAAAACATCACTACTAGATGAGGATGATGGAGATGCGCTACATGAAGGGTTAGTGGGAGCAACAACAATAGGCTTATGAAAAGATTCATCAATTATATCACAAGATATGCCTATGTTGCAAGTTTTAGCTTTCTCAATATTAGTTGGCATGTTTTCACATTTTTCAACTAGAGAGGAATGAGCTTCTTCAAGCTTAGTGTGAGACTTTTGAAGCTTCTTATGGTCTACCTTTAGACTCTCATAAGATGCCCTAAGCTCATCAAGTTCTTGCATAAGGTTTTTCTTTTCCTTAAGCAAGCTCTTGCACTCCTTTCTAGATTCTTTGAAATGTTGAGTGCAATCTTCTAGCATAGTGATTAGTTCATCTTTAGTGAATTCTTCTTCATCACTATCACTATCACTAGCATTATCATGATCACTCTCATCATTGGATGATACCTTAGTGGCCTTAGCCATGAAGCACGATGGAGTGTCGAAGAGGAAGACCTTCTCTTGGATGGCAATGCTAGCATGTCCCTTCTTCTTGCTCTTGTTGTCATCCTCATCATCACTTGAGGAATCATCACTATCCCATGTAGCAACATGAGAATCATTCTTCTTTTTATGAGAGCTCTCCTTCTTTTCTTGCTTCTTCTTTTGCTTCTCTCTTTCCTTTTTGATAGCATCTTCATCATCACTATCATAAGGACACTTTGCAATGAAATGGTCCTTGCTATGGCATCTAAAGCATCTCATGGTATGCTCATTCTTCTTAGATGAGTTCTTCCTCCTCCTTGCACGATAGCCCTTCTTCTTCATGAATTTGCCAAATTGCTTGACAAAGAGAGCCATCTTCTCATCAATGTCATCACTATCACAAGAGCTTGAGTCTTCCTCACTTGATGATTCTATCTTGGATTTGCCCTTGGATGTGGTGGCTTTGAATGCCACACTCTTCTTCTTCTCATCATCTTTCTTCTCATTTTCCTTCTTCTTCTTCTTGACCAACTCATCCTTCTCATCATCTTCTCTATATGAATCATCGGTCATCACTTCTTGAAGTATTTGTTGAGGAGTTGAATCCTTCAATGTAGTCCTCACTAGCACGGTGATCAATGTATCAAACCTCTTGGGCAAGCTTCTTAAGAACTTCATAGAGAATTGGTTGTCCTTGACTTCCTCACCAAGTGCCTTGAGCTCATTGACAATGACTTGCAATCTATGAAACATCTCCGGTACACTCTCATCATCTTGCATCTTAAAGCGTGAAAATTTTTCTTGCAAGATATATGCTTTAGCGGTCTTTGTGCCTTCGGTGCCCTCAAATGTTTCTTCTAGCTTGGTCCAAGCATCATGTGCAACTTCTATGTTCTTCACTTGCTCAAATGTCTTGTCATCTGATGCCTCATGAAGAGCACTAATGGCAATGTCATTGCATTGAAGCTTCTTCTCCTCCACCGGTGTAGGTGCTTCCAGATTAGCAACCTCAAATTTTGTTTCGGTGACCTTCCACACTTCTCTATTGATTGACTTGAGGTGTGCGGTCATCTTAACCTTCCAATATGCATAATTTGTCCCATCAAAGTGAGGTGCCTTCTTGGTGTTGTTGATGTGCAAGCTTAATTGAGCCATTTCTTTTTCATCGTAGGTTGTTAAGCCTTAAATAAACGGTGCCTCGGCTCCGATACCACTTGTAAGGTCTAAATGGCTAGAGGGGGGGGGTGAATAGCCTATTTAGAATTCTATAAGCTTCACTAAACAACCATGTTAGTATAAAAGATGGCTAAGCTAATTCTAGCACTAGCTCAACTACACTATGCAAGCCACCTATACAATACTAGTGAAGCAAGGCTATGATCTCTAATACACACCAACAAGACTAAGTCATTAAGCTACTTACTCCTATGTGATAAAGGCTACACTGAGCAAACTACACAAGGACTAGTACAAGAAAGTAAAGAGCAAGTGACTTGATTCTTATACCAACGATGTAGAGAAGTAATGCACTTGAAGAATCAATCACAATAATCAACCACAAGAGAAATCCTCGGCAAAGAGATGACACAAGATTTTTTACCGAGGTTCACTTGCTTCCCGGCAAGCTACTCCTCGTTGTGGCGATGCACCCACTTGTCGGTTCGCGAGCTAATCGACTATCAAGAGTCGAGCCCTCGGAGGGCGCCGCACAACCGCACACAAGATGGGGATCCTCTAAGCCACGAGCTCCACTAGAGTATCCAATTTGTGAACTCCCGCGGGGAAGGATCAAGAACCCCTTACAACACTTGGTGAGGGCTCCAACAATCTCCAATTGCGAGCTCAATCACCTCCGCTGCTCCAAGCCGTCTACCGTTTAGGGAAACACGGAAGAGTAACAAGAAATCCGCAGCAACTCGAAGATCAAGTGCCTCTAGAATGCAACTCTCAAGCAATGCACTTGAATCTCACTCAATCTCACTCAAGATGTGCAACCAAGCAAAGAGATGAGTGGAGGGGTTGTTCTCTAGCTCAAAGGATGTCTCTAGGTCTCAAAATGTGCAAGAGTTACCCTCAAACCCCGGACATCCTCTATTTATAATGAAGGGGTACGCAGCTAGCCGTTACTGGATGACTCAGTGAAAAAAGCGCTGACCGGACGCTCCAGTCAGGGTGACCGAACGCGTCCGGTCACTACAGGACAAGCGAAAACAGTGTGCGTCAGAACTAGCCGTTGCCGTGACCGGACACGCTCAACCGTTTGACTGGACGTGACAGTGCCAGCGTCCGGTCGCGTTCTAGTAAGCTCCCATCGAGACCGGACGCATCCGATCGCACGTGACCGGACGCGCCGCGCGTCCGATCAGCACTCTGCTGCACTCTCCTCCTCTGGACGCTCCGGTTCCGTGAGGGACCGGACACGCCGGTCGTGCGCCCTTCTTCTGCGCACAGGTGAACTGACCGGACACGCTGGTCAGGCCAGACCAGCGTCCAGTCACAAACCCTAGTGCCCGCGCCACGTTGAACTGACCGGACGCGTCCGGTCAAACCGTGACCGCGTTCGGTGTAGCGTCCGATCGCCGTTTTTCAGTGAAAAACAATTTGGACTTTCGCCACCTTTTCTGGACTCAGGCACAATAGAAAATAGGCATTTCAATTCCTCGAAAACCCCAAACCCCTTACTACCGCTCAAACACCACCGCCTTCTCAAAAGTGCCAACACCATCATGTGAAAAACACCATGTGCATGTGTGTTAGCATTTTCACAAACATTTTTCAAGGCGTTAAGTTAGCTCTCTACTAGATCCTAATGCATATGCTCAAGACAATGATCTAGTGGCACTTGATTTCCGAGCTAACCGTGATTGCCCCTCTTGATAGTCGGCTATGTATCCTAAACCCGGTCAATCACTTCTCTACTCATCTTAGACCGGCAAAAGGAAAACCCTATGGTTATACCTTTGCCTTGCGCTCCTAGATCCCTCTCTTCCACTTGATCATCATGTCCATCATTTTATGTGTATTCCATCATGATCAACATTTCATGTCCTTGCACCATCTCTTTGTGATCTTGTGGCCACCACTCCTTGCCACGTACACCTTCATCACATGTGTTGCTTATGCCTAACTCAAAACACTTAATACATGGCATTAGCAACTTGGTGTCATTAATTACCAAAACCAAACTTGGGCTTTCAACCGCGAAGGAGGCAGCTAAGCTGCTCGATGAAATCATTCACCGCTTCGGCCTGCCTAACGGTATCATCACTAACCTGGGGTCCACGTTCATCGGTAACGATTCTTGGAAATTCTGCGATGACAGAGGCATAGTTGTCAAGTATGTTTCGGTGGTGCACCCAAGGGCTAATGGACAGGCCGAACGGGAAAATGGCATGATTCTTGATGCATTGAAGAAGAGATTGTACAGGGAAAACGATAAGCATCCTAGGAGATGGTTGAAGGAGTTGCCGGCCGTGGTCTAGGGACTGAGAACCTAGCCCAGTCACAATACTGGTGTTTCCCCGTACTTCACGGTCTTCGGCTCTGAGGCTGTGCTGCCAGCTGACATTGCTTTCGAATCACCAAGGGTTGAGAACCATGATGAGGAGAGGTCAAATGAAGCTAGGGAGCTCCAAATTAATTGCGTCGATGAATAGCGCCTTGACACCTGTGCGTGTACGGCAAAGTACTTGGAGGGCTTGCGCAGGTACTATAACCGTAATGTCAAGGACAGGTTCTTCATGGTCGGTGATTTAGTTTTGCGCGGGAAACAGAAGATAGAAGGTTTGCACAAGTTAGCATCGCATTGGGAGGACCCTTATATGGTCAAGATGGTCACTAGGCCTATTTCTTATAGGCTGTGTGATCTCGACGGAGTCGACGTGCCAAACTCGTGGCATATCGACCACCTTAGGCGCTTCTATGCTTGATCTGCTACTAAATAAAGATATGTACTCTTTTTGTACTTCAAGTATTCAATAAAAGTTTCAGCATGCTTTTTTCTGTCATTTTTTGTTCATCATGCTGCCTCTTAAAATTTCTTTTAAGCGATTTGCCGACCAATTTTTTCTCCTACTTGGTTTCTCAGAGCCGATTCTGTCTTTCTCAGAGCCGATTCTGTCTTCGACTCCTCCCCACATGTGCATGAGATCCATTCACTACATTCCGGGTGGTCGGCAGTAGCTCCCTGGTGAGGTCAGTAGTCTTACGCGTGCCTGGACTCCACACCTCACGCTCCGGGCTATTGGACGGACCAGGGATGGCAAGAATCTAGGATGGATTAACTACTCTTGCTTACCGTGAAACACGATAATAAACAGAGTTTTTATGACTAAAACCATGATTGCATATTATACAGAGATATAACATCTGGTCCGTGTGGGCACCGAGTGCTCTACCACAAAATACTTAATGTTCACAACGAGCATCGAGTGCTCCATCTTAACTTTACAAACAAAATAAGTTTTTCTTGCCTCTAACTCACTGGCTGGTCTGCCCAGTATCGCCGAACAGGTCCACATCAGCTATCATCTTCGATGCTGTCTCCATGGAAGTGGTCCTGAGCTGCTCGGCCTTTCTTCGATCGGTGTTGCTGGACATGCCAGTCTCAAGCCTCTTTAGGTCCACTCCAGGGTAGTGTGACCACACCATGTCTAACATGTGGCCAGCCACGTACTCACCAGCGTCGCTGATGTACTGCTTGAACTAGGTCCAGGAGCTATGGCACTTCTCGACAATGGCTTCTGGTCGGGCTGGTCAGTCGGTCGGCGCCTCTTCAAGCTCCATTCCGATCAGGTCTAGCACTGGCTTGATTCCCTGCTCCATCGCCTCGCCCTTGGACACCCACAGGTTCTCCTCCTTGATCAGCGCCTCTGTATGCATCTTTGTGTTCTGGCGTACGACTGCACTCAAGCACAAGACCATGCTGAGCATGATGAATAATAGTGAAGAAAATCAACAACTGAGTTGTCGATTACTTAATCGAGAAGTCCTTGTCCAGCTTGGTCACCTGCTCCTTCAGCTTGGTGTTCTCGCTGGTCAGGCGAGCAACCTTGCCTTTGAGCTCCTTGTCGAGCTGGTGGTTTTTCTTCATAACCTCCTTGTTGGTTTCTGATAGCCGAGCTAGTTTGTCAACAAGAAGCATCTTCTCTGCCTCCATGCCTGCTGAGCACAGTGTGGTTTGTCAACAAGTCATAAGGAGAACAAAGCACGAAGATCTTGTCATATACCTTTCTTTTCCTGGTCGAGGTGGTGGTGCTGCTCGTCTATGGTGGCCTGCAGCGCATCCCGCTCATTCTGGGTCTGCTGTAGCATCTCCTGCAGACGCACTATGTCCTCTTTCAGGACACCGTTCTCTTCCACAGTTGAGACAATAGTGTCGAAGCACCGTTTCTGGTACTCCGATGTCTTCTCAATGCTCTGCAACACAACAAAGGATTAGTGATAGCAATCTCTACAAAAGCCTAATGAGGATGCATAGGGCTTCCAGCACTCTTACCTTGATTTGGCCCATCAAGTCATCAACTGTCCTCTGTAGTTTGCGGATGGCCCGGTCTGAGTGGTCTTCTTCGTGGAACACCCACTCGCCACCCCGCTTCCTCGCAACATGGACGCATTGGGGCACCACGTTTTCTTCTTCGAGGTGGATGATTTCTTCAATCTCTAGCTCCATCTCAAACGCAGCGGCCTCGGCTGCCGAAGCCTCTGCGGTAGGGTTCTCAGCGCCGCCCCCGTCGACTAGTACAAAGCCAATTATACTGCCTGAGGTGGCAGCGGGAACGGTCTCTTTGTCGTGCTGCTGCTCTGTGGCATGTGGATAGGCGATGTTGCTGGACCCGATGCGCTCCTCTGCAGTGCGGCTGCTCTCCCCAACCGTCAACTATTGGCCGTCAGCGGGGTGCTCTACGTTTTCTATGGACTCCGGCCTACACTAGCCTAACAAGCCAATGCATCAGGGCAACAACAAGGGATTATAAAATTACTTACAAATCTGAGCGCCTAAACGTGGCTATGAACGGGCGATCGCTCTAGCTCCCACTCCCCGTAGCGCGGGTACCAGCTGCCTGGCTGCTACGTGCCTGCTCCATCCCGGCTTGAACACGCACGGGGACTGCCGAGCCAGTCCGCCCCATGCTCAGCGTGGCCGTACGGCCAGGAGTCATCACCCGGGGCGGCGTTGGAACTCTTGGCGGCGTTGACGCTCGCAACGACGATGGCGCTTGCGGTGGCGTTGGCGTTTGTGTCGGCGTGTCAGCTTGCGAAGGCGTTGGCGTGCGGGGTGACACCGACGTCTTCTGCCTAGGGGGCCCCTTCGACGTGGGGTGCTTCCCAATTGCTTACCTCGTCAGACGAGGCTCGGGATTCTCCCCTTCTTCTGCAATGCTGTCGCTGGAGGCCGAGACAGGATCGATGTGCTCGGTTGCCTTCTACCGGCGTTGCACACGGGTCTGTCGGGGCCTGTCCACACCGGCCGGCCACTCACCGGTGGGCACATCCAAGATGTACACCTCCGCCCGCTCCTGGTTTCCAATCTTGCACAAATCAGAGACGGAATTAAGAATACAGTGGCAAACAGGTGCTCAACATGATATGGAGTCGTTGAATTTACCTATGGAGGAGGCGAGGACAACTTATACGCCTGCATCACCTCGGCCAAACCATTGTACGACGCCATATCAAACAGCTGTGCCAACCACCAGTCAACCTCATTGTGCGTGAGGTTCCTTGTCGACTCCCTAGTAGGGTCATCCGACCTAGAATACTCATACAGCGGGTGCACCCGCTCCTTGCAGGGTTGCACCCACCTACAAATGAAGTTCAATGCCACTGTCAGACCATCAATCCGGTTCCTATCAAACATCCCGAGCAGCTCCTCAACCTACACCATTTCGGCGCTGCATGTGATGAGGACATGACACCATCGGATATGACCATAGATTATAAGGTGAGCTCGTTCCTATATTTGCATAGTGATTTTGGGTACAATTCACTTGGTTCCACATGTACGTGTCACTATTTGAATGTAGGTATAGATATGTCTCAAAGTGCAAGTCCATCAAAGTTGAACTTTCGGTTCGTCGGCAGCCCGGCAGTGCTTTATTGCGAAGGTCATAACTCATCCATCCGGAGTGCGATTGAGGTCAATGAGCACTTGATGAAAAGATTATTTTATAAGCTTTCAAATATATCTAATCCCACCTCAATATCATATCATAAATGTCTCCAAATCTTTGTGACAATTTGTCGTTGTTTCTGCCGAGAGCTACGATGTTGTCGTGAGCTTGTTATTCACACTTGGGACCCAGGCCCAAGTTGGATCACGCCCCAAGAAGATGGAGAACACTCAAGAGATGCTCAAGGAAGTCCTCCACCTTGGCCACCACCTTAGGAGGCAACCAAGGGCGTCCAAGCCAAGTTGGAGGCCCAGTCCAATTCGAGTTCGAGTCTGCTTCGGCCTTCTAGACTAGTCTGCAATAAAACAGACGCTCAGGATGCATCCGGACTCCGTTTTTTATGATCCATATATGGATGGAAAGATAATTTCATAAGCTAACCAATGGATTTATTTTGAGGCTCAAATTCCATCAGAGTCAACAAAAATCATCGAAACAAGTTGACATCCAGAATCCGTCAGGGCGCTACGTCGCCGTCTTTTGGGCCGTTTGGGCCTTGTAATGTGTCGAGACTCCTTAGCGACATGAGTAGGGGTTCTTGGACACCCCTTAGGCTTTATAATCAGTAACTGCCACCTATGTTAGTTTTTGGGTTTTGCTTAGATTATTCTGTCCATTGACAGTCGCCGTCTTTCGGTTTGCGAGACTCCAACTTCGAGTGCTTAATCATTCATCTGCAATTGTCACTTCACTTGAGTTGCATTTTATCTTGTTCTTACTTGTGTTCTTCGATTCACAGCAGGGATTAGCCTTCGTAGCGAGGTCAACCAGATTGTAACACGTACATGTGGAACCAAGTGAATTGTACCCAAAATCACTATGCAAATATAGGAACGAGCGCACCTTATAATCTATGGTCGTATCTGATGGTGTCAAGTCCTCATCATCCTCCCCTTCTTGACAACAAATTGTCCTCGGTTTGAGCTTAGTTGGAGGACAAATTGTAGGTAGTAGCCAATATTGCTCCCCTTCTTGAAATTTAACATGTTGCTTTATAATAAAACTTGGGGATCTCGACATTACATGATTATATGTAATGCAGCCCTTTGATTGGTCATATTGATGCACAGCAAAAGGAGATTTCGGATTTGAACAAATATAAACTCGGTGTACCATATATTCTCCTTTACAATTATATTTGCCAATAAAGTGATATATACATGTAGACAACCATGGTAATTCAGCACATAAAAAATTCTCCTTCAAATTACTTAGAGCACACAGAGTATCAAATTCTATATAACCCAAAGTATTTAAAGAAGACAATCATTTATCTGCAATTGTCACTTCGATTGAGTTGTGTTTTATCTTGTTCTTGCTTGTGTTCTTCGATTTGCAGCAGGGATTAGCCTTTGTGGCGAGGTCAACTGGATTGTGACACGGTTGATAACCAGAGGAGACGTGGTGCTAAGGTTGCAGGGTTCAGGTCTTTGTGATCTGAAGCCAGATCGGTGTGTCGCTCTCCGACCAAATCGATAGTTATCTTGAACCTGACGGAAGATCGGGAATCATGTCCCCATCAAGACGGCCTTGCTGACTAGCTCTCTTGCTGCTTCGGGATCTGAGCAACATCACAGACAACAAACGGTTCCTGTTCCTGCTAAACGTAGAACCACTTCTTGTACCAATCTCTTGTGGAGGAGCTAAGTGGCACGTTTGGGTATGCAGCCTTCATCCCATCACTGTAAAGAAGATAGGCCCCTCCGACAATCTTGGATCCGCCCACTCCCCCCTTCTTGAGACAGAAAAAGTGTCGTCACAGATTGAAGTGGGGCTGGATTCCAAGATACGCATCACAGAGGGCAATGAAGACGGAAACAACAAGAATGGAGTTGGGGTGGAGATTGCAGATGCTAACCCTATAATAATCACAGAGCTTGCGTAGGAAAGGATGGCAGGGATTTCCAAATCCGCGCCAATAGAAATCTTTGAAAACTATAATTTCGCCAGGATGGGGATCTGGATAGCTCTCAGCAATTGATGTTGTAATGGATCAACACGATTATACAAGATTAAGAAAATCTTCCGCCGAGGCAAATGATTTACTAAACTTAAGTCCGTACAACCTGAGATGCCATGAAATCACGAAGGATTTCAAACCAACCAACAACAAACCAAGATCGTACTGGTTTAGCAGCCACCGTCACATGTTACATAAAGTTCGCAACGACAGTTGAATACATCGGAGTTCAAAACATAAAGTTATTACAACACAAGTTCAAAAGACATAGCAGAAGCAAGTAGTTTTAAAACACACACACACTTAGTTCAGATACAGTGCCAGTAGGTAGTCATCTCCAACAGAAGCATCAGAGGGGAGATACGGAGTGACCATTGCCCTTGGTCCAAGTTGTCCCCCATCGCTGGATACAGGCAGTTAATGCAGTAGCCGTAGTACATTTGACCATCTGCAACAACAATGGGAACAACGCCCTGAGTACGAGAAGGTACTCAGCTAGACTTATCCGTCTTAAACAAAAAATAAATGACACCAAGGAGTATGCAAGGCTGTTATAAGGTGGACTGGCTTGACTTGTTTTGCGGAAAAGCATAAGTTATCATCTATGAACCATTTAAGTATAAGTATCAACTTAATTATACCTGATCAATCTAAGTAAGCACCTATGCTAGAGCAATCACTTGATTAACCATTAACATCAAAGGTTACCATCTCAGGTTTAGCATTTCCAACATCATCCACATAACCATTCGTGTTTCATCATTATTACTACGATGCCGTAGCTCGAGTCAAGTGCTCACTATCCAGGAGCGATGGCGATTCGAATCGATTCCTAACCAGCTGGTGATTTATTTCTCACACAAACCACACTCACCGATCAAGTGAGCTATAGATCACCAATGACAAGATTCCGGTAAACGTCGCGGGATAAACTGGGGCCGCAGTACCTAGGGACCGCCCGACTGCCAGGACGCACCTTGGGCTCACTCTTCGCGTCCCTATCATACTCCCTTCAGCACCAGTACGCGCACCCGTGTAGATCTCGGCCCGAATCATGTCACTAGCTTCGCGGTCGAAAGGTACTTTATTCGGCCAGCTAAATGTGAGGCATGCGTTCAACAAGACAAGAGGGACGAGCAACGATCGGTCCTTAATCGACACAGACGGAATCACTATAGTCCAAAACCCTATAAGACTCCGCCCGGTCTCCGTTTATCCATCAACACTTAGTTACTTTTCATGATAACAATTATAGCCAACCATAACCAGGTATCCACCTATATCTCGCAGGTGACAGGAAATCACCCGACTTCTACCGGTCTAAGCATGGCTAAGCAATACTTTCGATCCAAAACTAAAATAGGATTCCAGGCATATTTATGGGACAAGGAAAAGGTATATATGAAGCAAGTGTTTTCACTCAACTCCTATAACTTAATGCAACAATATATATAACTCATATAAAGAATTGTTTGAATAAAATAGGGAATTTAGAATGCTTCGGGGCTTGCCTCTTTCAAACGAACTAGGCTGGTGATCTACGCACTCGGGCAACTCCTCTCCTTGCTCCTCGTCCTCGGGCACCTCCTGTGCCTGGGGATCTTGCGGATCTGCTCTGGTCTGCTCTTCCGGCACTGCTATTGGCGACTCCTCCTGCGATCCTGTATGATGCAATTGCATAAATAAACATGCAAACGGTGCATCAGATGCAGTGGAATGCCATGTTCATGATGTCATGATATGTAGATGAACACATTGAAACCCATGGTATAGATTAGAAATGAAAAGCTTTCTACAAAGTAGTCCACATCATCCAAGCCAAATCATTAAACAACAAGTCATCTTTTTCATACCATAGCTAGCATATAACCCAATCCTAAGTGCCACTATTCTTTACCAACAACACTACCCTAACTTTTCAAGTGACACCAGCAAGGTGGTTGGGGTGCTTCAAAGATACACCAAACACTCCTTAATACTTCTAATTATTCATAAGAATGTCATTTTATTTCCTATTTAAACTAGGGTTACAACAACGACAAGCATTTCTGGTTCCTAGAAAAATCTACAAAAATTACAGTAGCCTAGTGTTACTCTAAATAGCGCACCATACAAATTTCAGGAGATTTAGATAAGTATTACAACCTACACAAAAATGACACGTTCTAGTATGATATTGAGCATGAAAACATTTAGTACTTTAAAAAGTATCAAACAACAGAATTAGCATTTTTCCTATGTTCTACACCACACACCATCAGTATACAAAAATTATCATGTGCATGCCTTATACAACTTTTGCTCTCTATCAAAATAAAAAATCATCAATTAAAGGCATTTGAACTACACCTCATTAATTTTTCATAGAACATGCATCATATACATTTTTCCTAGAAATTACATCACTAAAGAAGACTAATGAAACTGGAACCATATTTTTTTGATCAATATTATATTTATTAGGCATTTTCTAAGATAATAGCAATAATAAGAATTAAATAAATCTATACAGAAAAATACCACAAAACTAACATGCAATATTTTTAAGCCATAGATCTACTCATGAGAAACACTACAAAATTTGTTTAACAATTTTTGGAGCTAAAATGAGCAAGTTATGAATTTCTAAAGCTCTTAAGTAATTTCTGAAAAACATTTCTTAAACTCCTTTTCAAAATTTGTCGCTGAAAAATGCTAAATACACCCCACAGGATCACCCCCGAATCACCCAGAGAGACAGACAGCCGAGACCCGCGGGTCAACCGGCCCCACATGGCAGCCACAGAGAAGGGGTAGAGGTTTGACCGGCAAGATCTCGCCGTCGGTGAGGTGGCCGGCGACGAGATCACCACCAACACACTCCCCGTGACAAGGCAAAGCTGATGGTGCCCAGAACGCGGTCAGACGAGCTCGGCATTGAGCTCGCCGGCGCGCATGGCGGGCGGCGGCGCTGGCGTACGGTGGCCGGCCGATGCAGGCCACGGTGGCGGCTAATAGGGCGCGCGCGAGTTCCGTGAGGTGGAGGCTGACGTAAAAAGGGGAAAATGGAGGGAGAAAGGAGATGGAGGAGCTCCAGGCACGCTCGGACCGTGCCCGGCGGCCATGGCGCGGCGGCGGAGGGAAACGCCCAATTGGGTTCTACCTTTTGACGATGGAGGTGGTTAGGGCAAGCACCCGGTGGAGCGGAGGGAGGCGGAGCAATGGCCGAGGAGAATCGGGCACGGGTAGAGCAGCGGCGGCATTAGGCGGTGGCGGAGCTCGGAGGGCGGCGGCGATAGCGCGGTGGCCGCTGGCTCCGCTGCGGCTGCTGCTGGCGCGCGAGAAGTGCGAATGGAATGGATGGAGAGCGGTTGCTCGGTGGGGGCCACGACGTGCCACCCGTACGCAGGCGACGGCAAGCGGCTTCCACGCGGCGGCCGCGGCCTGAGTGCGGTCGGGCGCTGGCGCGTGGCGCGCGCGGGCAAGCGCGCGGGCGCGAACGCGGGCCAGGCCGGCTTGTCGAGCTGGGCCGAAAACGGGGCGCTGGCCCAGTAGGCGAGAAACCCTTTTTCTTTTATAAATAATTTTCCAGATTTTTTAAAATCATTTCAATTTCGAAATTTGAAGATGAAAAAGGCATTTTCAAGAGTTGACCCCAAAACAAAGGTTGCTCAAAATTTAATTCTCTACAACTTTGCTTAAGGGCACCTTTTGAAATTCTAAACAGATTTTGAATTAAGAATTAAAAGTCCATTTTTCAATTAAAAACCCATTTTCAAGAATATTTTTTAAAAGGAAATTTTGAATACAAAAGTTGCTCCAAAAATCACGCTGATTAATTCTAGGTTATTTCATATCATAGCCAAACATGTTTTCCTAACCTAGCAAGTATAATTAGGGCAAACATAAAACTAACAACCATATGCAACATACATGTCTCAAAATGATGTTTCACACGTTTTAATTCAGTTTTAAACTTACATTGCATGTGATTATGAAATGCATTTGATGCTAATGCTTATGCTTTGGGATGCTAATGCATACTTAACACCGAGGTGTTACAGATGTCCGCCATCCCCCGATGTCGGCGTCGGGGAGCACGCTGGTGTTGACGAGCCTCTCGATCGTGGCCGGCGTGCTAATTGACTTGGTCCACTCTGCTGCCATCATCTGCGCCCTTGCTCCTCGTGCACCGCGCGCCATTGCTCTTTTTTCCAGTCATGAAATGCGGATGCAGGGTGCAGGATGGGGGTGGCTTGACTAGATTTGGCGGGGATGTGACGAACACAGCTGGTTTGGCTCTAGGTTTTGCGCTGGAGCTACAATGGCAAAGGAAATGGCAGAGAAGATGCAGCGAGCAAGAAGGAAGGCGAACTGACGTGAAGCGAATGGAGTGGGGGAAGTGGGGCGCCGTCGCTCGGGTATTTATAAGAGACGGAGTGACCCTTTGACTTCTAGGATTTTTGGGTAACCGTGCCCTACGCGCTGTTTCTGCTCCCTCAATTATTGTCTCTAAGTTGGCCTTTACGTGGGCCTCAACTGCAGTGGAGGACCCCAGTGTGGGCCTATTTTGCCATTTTTCATGTATGGTCTGATTTTAGCGCGCCAGTTCATTCTGTGGTCCCACAGCTGAGCTGGGGACTAGGTGTGTAGCAGAGCTGTGGACTGGGTCTGCAGCAGAGCTGTGGATTGGGCCTCCTGCTAAGCTGGGGGTCGCCTTGCAGGCGGAGCTGGAGGCTACCGCGTGGCAAAGCCATGGGCTGTTTCGGTCCACAACTTTGTCCACAGCCGAGCTAGGGACTACGTTTGCAGCAGAGCTATGGATTGGGTATGCAGCAGAGCTGGGGACTGTGCCCGCAGCAGAGCTAGGGACTGCTTTGTGGTAGAGCCACGGCTTATTTCTCAACTGAGTTTGAGATATTCCTTTCTAGACCCTACCACCACGTGATCAATTCACCTGCTGTCAGGCTCGGGGACTAAGTGAGGACACTTCACCTATCGGTGAATGTGCTTAACTTTTATAGCAAATTCGACGAAAGTGCGAGAGGTGTGACCCCTACCTTAACATATTTAGATCCTGAGGATCACATCTCTTAACATTATGGCAGAGCCAATTGTGCTGAGCATCATTAAGTTTCCACAATGAAACTTAAGTGGGCACACTTCATCAAAGATGAAATGTTTTTCTTTTTTCTCGGAGTACTACGCATTTTTTTTCCGACAAGACGTTTTTTGACAAGTGCGGTGGTTGGCTATTAGCTGAGTTGGTCGGAAGGCTGGAACATTCCTCGGCAGTCAACCCTTCTGGTCGGATGCTTCAGGACTTCAAGCCTCACTGGTCGGAGAAGGAGAAGACGGCGTGTCGCATCAAAATACATAGTGCTCGGGGACTAGCTGTGAGGGTATAGACCCGTATACCCTCATGGCTCAACATGGCCCGCACCGGATAAGGTGGCCCAATACGATAGAAAGAGGCGCACGGATCTCCGAACAACTCGGCGAATTGTGTGGAGCAAGCAGAGACTACTTGACGATCAAGGAAACCTAGTCGGTTAGGATAGATATCGTGTTCTCCGTGGATACAACAGTTGTAATCGGCTAGGTCTGGATTCCTTAGATCTGTAACCTTGCCCCCCGCACTATATAAGACGGGCAAGGACCTCCCTCTCAAGATATATCATCACGCATCAATACAGTCCATAGAGACGTAGGACGTAGGGTATTATGCTGTTGTTCGCCGCCCGAACCTGGATAAACCCCGTATTCATCTTGTATCACCATCTAGTTCGTTGTCTTGTGCACCTTCACCGATAATCTACTACCGTGGGCATACCCCTCGGTAGACTGCCGACCACATCTCATCGACACGTACCCGTACCCGCATACTCGATGGGTAAATATTTTTACCCATTAGTATACCTGCGGGTGAAGAATTCTTTCCATACCCGTCTCTTTATCGGATAAAACCCGTCGGGTAGTCGGGTTTTGGGTATCATTACCATCTTTAGGCCGGGCGTCGTTTGTGCGCCTCTGGACAGAGGGCGCTTCTACTCCTTGAATGCAGAATTGTGATTAGCCCCTCCGTGGAGTCCTGGGGCTTCTTTATATGGGCAGCGGCTAGGGTAGCACCGGGCCTCCTGGACTGGACGCACGCGCCGTCAGAGTTTGTTAGCGTGCCCGAGATACCCGACGCCGATCTTTTCCTCATGCACAAGGTGAAAAGCACGTGCGTGTTTATCTATCCCCAGGAATTATCTTCATGTGGTAACCCTTCTAGAAGAATTCCGGTTTGCACATCTGCAGGCCCAAAAATTCACCGGGCCGGACTGTGGTCGAAGTACAAGATCGTACTCAATGCACCGCTTCACCTATACGTCGTATAATACGTGCAGGATCACGGACGCCATATTCTGTGCGTGGTTGCCTGGTGGGCTCTGATCGCTTGCTAGTTAAAGGCGTTTGAGCTCTGCCATATTTGAGAAGCGTATACCACGTCTGGGCGTATATACACATGCTAGCTTCTTCCATTGCACGTCGATGCGTATACATGCATACATGGCACTGTAACGTGTTAGCTTCTCTCCTTTCCCGCATATTTGGAGGAGTGTCTCATGGGCGCACCTATACGTGCCGCCATGCATGTATACTTGTGTCATATAAGCACGTATGTTAACTGCACATGCAAGCCGCTAGCTAGTAGCTCCTTTTGGCATATGTGAACAACGGTGCACGAGACTACATCAAGAAGCCCATACAACTTACTAGCTTCTTATCTTTTCTATACTAGCTTCTCGATAGTACATAATTAGAGAAATTTCGTACAAAATCTCGTCGAACACTAACCTTTGCTAAAATCTTACTCTAAAAAAAAAATAAAAAATCAGTCCCATGTGAAGGTTTGTTGGCAGCATTCGGTCTTCTTCGGGCATAGATCACATCCAATGCACGTATCGTCCCCGTGGCCTCCCAACCATTCCCCGCCCACCCTAGTCAGGCCACCGCAACCCTAGGCCACCATCAAGCTCAGCAAGATTATGAGTAGGAATATCTATCCGATAGAGTTCCCTTCCCGAAAGGAAACTCTATCTCTCATAAAAGTGATATACCTCTCTAGTAGGAAAAGGGAATATATTATACGTTCTCCCTTTGCTAGTGCTCAACCCCTTAACCCCCCTCGCTAGGGGGGAATACTGTTCTCTCTCCGCGGCTTTGACCCTACGTTTTTGGCTTCGGATCAAGCCGCTCTTTGATT